>JBBPBX010027129.1:0-15535 GCA_038048925.1 Garcialebias charrua
ATCACTGATATCTTTATCACCTTGAAGAAGAAAAAAAAAAAACGTTCAGAATGACAGCATTCTATCCCAGGGACGGAAACTTTAATCCGTGAAACTGCAACTAAAATCATGCATCCATCCATTTTCTTTTACCTGCTCTTGGATCACGGGGGGTCGCCGTGGATAAATCGCAAATCCAACTAAAATCATCACTGAAAAGCTGTTTAGATACAAAGCTAATCTGTGACGCAGAACGTTTGGGTTGAAAACAGCACCTTGGGGTTTGTTGTGTTGCAGTTTGTCCTTTAAACGACATCGTTCCTCTTTATAATCTGCATCTGTTGTTTCCAGAAACTCGGACATTTCTTCTGCAGCCACTTCCTC
This sequence comes from Garcialebias charrua, assembly GCA_038048925.1. NCBI lineage: Eukaryota > Metazoa > Chordata > Actinopteri > Cyprinodontiformes > Rivulidae > Garcialebias > Garcialebias charrua. The sequence continues at coordinate 364 of JBBPBX010027129.1, forward strand.
TCGTTGTTCAGCCTGATGTCTCCTCATCTCTGTTAGACAAAGTTTCCTTTAAATAATAGTTTCGGAAAGGGTACAGACCAACTGAAATCAAGAAAATGAAACGTTACAGTGTAAAAGTACAGCCTCACATTTCCAATCAGTTAGCATAAAAATACTTTCGGACACTCTTCTCTTCTATTCTTCTTCTTCTTTTCTATCATGGCGGATCGCAAGCAACTTTAAGGTGCACACCGCCACCTACTGTACATGAGTGTGTAGCAACACCACCTTACATCTATTAAATTGTGTGTGCCTTTTGTTCTGTATGTTCTAAAATGTTCAATTAAAAAAAAAACATATATTAAATTCTATTTTTTAATCTTGTACTTTGAAGAAAAGTAAATAACGCTTTTCTTAATCTATAAATATCCATTATGTTTCCTTCATTTCCCAATATTCCTTTAAGACTCCATTGTTGACCTGTCCTAATCATTCTTCTCAATTTATCCCTTTCGTGTTCATATGTTTACAGTTCATTAATACATGTTCTACATCTTCTTTCTCTACACACCCTTCACATTTATCATAATCTTTCCTCCCTATTAAATATAAAATATCATTTAAATAGGTATGACCTACTCTCTGAGTATTTCTTCTCTTCTGTTTCTCTCAGTAATATTTCTGTTTAGTACTGACTTTTGTACTTTACATAATTTTCTTCCTTTCTTATCTTCATTCCATCTTGCCATTTTTCTATTTCTTTACTCTTAATAATTGGTTTCCCTTCCCCTTCCCTAGAGGAATTGTAATAGTTATAGCCCCCTCTAAAACCCGTTTTGCTCATTTATCTGCCTTTCCATTGCCTTTTACACCTTCGTGTGCTGGTACCCATAAGCAAACATCAATGCCACCCCTGTGTAATCTAAGTAAACTGAGCTGAATTTCTAATACTAAATCTTTCCTGTTATTTCCTTCTCCCTGCATACTTTCCATAACTGCTTTGGAATTTGTGCATACTATCACCCTGTCTGGTCGAACCTCCTCTACCCACTGTAAGCTTAGTATAACTTCCACCATTTCTGCTGTATAAACTGAAAGTTGATCTGATAATCTTTTTGAAATGCATACTTTAAACTCTGGTATATATATTCCTATTCCCACACATCCTTTTAACCCTTGTGTTGTCCTGCGGGTCAAAAGTGACCCGCTACCATGTTTAGCTATAGAAAAAATACCTTAAACTATATTTTTCCAACTTGAAATTTTATGACTTTTCCTAAAGTGACCCCATCATTACAAAAAGTGATACTTTGTTTTTGTCTAGGTTTACATGTGGGCTGTACACCACTAGGGTCCAAAGATCGTCCTATGGGTCATTTTTGACCCGTGAATTATAAAGGCATTTAAACACCAGAAAAAAGTTCAAAGGCCACACACAAACTCTCTCTAACACACACACACACACCACACACACACACACACACACACACACACACACACACACACACACACACACACACACACATCAAAGACACTAGAACTTGCATTTGACCTGCACCTGCACTCTTGATCTGCAGCTAACCCCTCACATCACACAAGCTGCCAAGCAAAACAAAAAAACAAACTAAGAAATAATAAAGGCTGCAGCTGGGTCAGTCAAAAGAAAAAGGTGCCAGTTCTGCCCCTGGAAGAAGGACTGCAAGACAAAAGCTGTGTGCTGCACATGTGAGAAACACATCTGCAAAGCCCATTCTCACGTTCACACATACTGCCCTTCTTCTTCTTCTTCTTCTTCTTCTTTCGGCTTTTCCCTTTTCAGGGGTCGCCACAGTGAGTCATCCTCCTCCACCTCACTCTGTCCTCACTCCAACTACCTCCATGTCCTCTCTAACTGCATCCATATATCTCCTCTTTGTCTTTTTCCTGGCAGCTGCATTTCTAACATCCTTCTACCAATATACCCACTGTCCCTCCTCTGGACATGTCCAAACTATCTCAGTCTGGCCTCCCTAACTTTATCTCCCAGTTGTTCAACATGTGCTGTACCTCTGATGATCTCATTCCTGATCTTATCCATCCTTGTCACTCCTAAGGAGAACCTCAGCATCTTCATTTCTGCTACTTCCAGTTCTTTCTCCTGTCTTTTTGTCCATGTCTCTGTCTCCAGACCATACAACATAGCTGGTCTCACCACTGTCTTGTAAACTTTTCCTTTGACCTTTGCTGACACCTTTTTGTCACAAATCACTCCTGAAACTTTTCTCCATCCACTCCATCCTGCCTGGACTCTCTTCTTCACCTCTTTACCACATTCCCCATTTTCCTGGACAGTGGACCCCAAGTACTTGAAGTCCTGCACCTTTGTGACCTCTGCTCCTTGTAGCCTCACTGTTCCACTGGCCTCCCTCTCATTCACACACATGTACTCTGTCTTACTACGGCTGACTTTCATTCCTCTTCTTTCAAGTGAATACCTCCACCTCTCCAAGTTCTCTTCCACCTGTTCCCTGTTCTCACCACATATCACAATGTCATCTGCAAACATCATAGACCATGGGGATTCCTGCCTGACCTCATCTGTTAGTCGGTCCATCACCAGAGCAAACAAGAAGGGGCTCACATACTGTCCTACATGTGATAAATATAGTAGAAGTTGAAAATTGTTCACAAAATCAAGCAACATTTTGTTTTTTTGTTGTGTTATGAGAGAAGTATTTTTATAATTCACTTCCTAAAAAATATTTAAAAAATAAACGTGACAAAAAAGTTCCAGATTGTTGACTGTTTTTTCCCTTTCAATATAAATAATTCAGAAATAATTACTTTACATTTATATAATAGCCATAATAAACCTTTACTGTGTAAAATAAAACTGTTTTGACAGTTGGTTTGTGGTAAAAAAAAAAGTGTAATACTGTTAACTGGTGATTGTCTTTTTGTATTGTGTAACAAAAATACATGATAAAAATTTTTTAAATAAATAATTGAGATGCATTGATAAATAGGTTGTTTCATCATGGAAAATGGATTTTGGATTTAAAGTTCAATAAAGCTGCTTTATTTTGGGTCTTTGGTAGTGCGGGTCATTTTTGACCCGTAGGACAAGGGGAGTAAACAGAATGTTAAGATCGCACAAGGGTTAAATTCTTAGAACCATCTGAATATATTTTAAGGTATCTAAAAAAGCTAAGTCTGGACCTCTGGACATTCAAAAAATAAAACAAAGCAAAAAAATGTAGAAACGTTTCGTCTTTCGTCCGAAAGACTTCCTCAGTCTGAGAGGCTGTATTCAGCTCAGTCTCATAAATAGCACCCTCTCACAGTGGATCAACCAGTTGGCTGATGACAGCCTGAAACCAGCTGCTCACATGATCAAGGAGGACCATCAGCCTAACGATGGATCGTTAGCACTCTGATGGTTGTTTGCTATTCAGAGAGGGCTGAGTGATACAATAACAGCATTGTAATGGTACGTCCACACCTAACAGCGTTTCAACTTCAGGAGCGTCCGGTTTACATGCAAAGTCAATGGGGGACGCGCCTCCAGGCGCGTCTTGGCGTCGGGCGTCACGTCACGTGCGTGTTGAGCGTGCTGGAAAGCGTTTTCCGTGCACGTGAACCTACGTCAGCCTCCAAAGCACGCCTTGAACATGTTGAAGATTTCGCCGTTCAAACGCCGTTCAACTCTCCCTGATTGGTTGATCAGGGAGAGTCGGGGGGAGAAGAGAGGGGGAGAGTCCCTATGTGACGCGGAAACGAGGGGACGGGGGTATTGCGCAACTATGTGACGTATTGTTTGTGGGACACAGAAAAAACCTGCAAAGTCGTGTACTATGGAAGAGAAACTCATTGTAGCTGTGTGTTCGCGACAAGTCCTTCACGACCAGTCAAGTCTGCTCTACAGAGACAGAAATAAAAAGCTCCTTGCCTGGCGGAGTGCAGTGAGGAACTCGGTATACCGGTAAGCTCCTCCCACACACCCCGCCGCCACACCGCCGCAGCTTCGCGTTTCTGGTCTGGACACCACTGTGGGTCCAGTGCGTCCACTTGCGTGCGTGATGAGCTTTTTTGAAGTTGAAACGCTGTTAGGTGTGGACGTACCATTCGAGGGGGACTGTTGAACCCGGAGGCCTTTGCCTCTGTTTGATGATGGACGGTTTCTTTTCACAAAGATGACCTTTTTTTGTATTTATTTTTTATTAGTAATAAACAAAAGTAACAATGACAATGACAAAACTCACAATGACATGTCAAAAACACAAACAATATATCATACAAGAATCACATCTCCTAAAGACTAAAATACATTATGATTGCAAAGGTTCAAGAAAAGTCTCAATAATACTTAAAATAAGTCCTTCACAGAATAAAAAATAAAAAAATAAAAAAAAGGAATTAAAAGATGAAAATAGAAAAAATAAAAATAACAAATAAATAAAAGACAAATCAGGGGGCTAGAAACTAAAAAACGTCCATTAACTCGTATAATTTTACTGCAATTCTGCATCTTTTTTAGACAACTTTTGAAAAAAATATCATTTTTGAGAGCACTGATAGAAAGGGAGCATTTTGCGTATCAAGATTTATGGATATAGTATTTTGTAACAATAAACAGAACATTTACAATATATTCTAAGTTTTTATCCTTAATGAATAAACCAAATTGAATATTTTCTAAGGAAACAAAATCCAAGTTTATTCCCTTAATAGACAGAAAGTTGTGAAGTTGTTCCCACAAGTTTAATACTTCTTTACATTCATAAAACAAATGTTTAGTTGTTTCCAATTGGGTCTTACAAAAACCACAATTTTCTACATTAAAATTAAATCTCTCTTTTAGGAATTTATTTGAAGGATTTATGCTATTTATAATTTTAAAATGTAGTTCTTTAAGTTTAGGAGGAATCGGAAATCTCAAATAATTTGTTCTTATTTTTACTCTAGTAGAATTCTTAAAAGTTTGTAAGAGAGCCGTGCTTTTTGTTCTTCCTGGGTACATGTTATTTATCGAATACTGATTAAAAAACTTGTTGTTGCATTTATTTTCCTTAATGTCCACATAGTCAAATTGAATCTTATGGAGTCTTGGAATAGATGGATGAGATAAATTGTTTTTAATAGACTGAAAAAGGACATCAGGGATGCTACGTAATACTTTCTTATAGTATGTTAATGAACAAACAATTCCATATTTCCTATTAAAATCCTCCAAACTTAAAATTTCACCATTTCCATCAAGTAATTGAGTAAGTGACCAGATTTGTTTATTCCACCAATCTTTTATGAATATAGGTTTTCTACTCCATAGAATGGCTCTGTTGTTCCATAGTGGGACATTATGGGGGCTGAAATTGTGTTTGAACATCAACTTCCACTGTAACAAAACCTGTTTATGGAAAGCAGAGAGCTGTAGGTGGAGTTTAGATAATTCAAAATCACATTTCAATAACAACTCAATACCTCCTACTTTCTGAAATACGACTGATGGTATAGCAAACCAAATAAGATCACCATTTTTTTGAAGGGACTGAAGCCCTCTAATTTTTAAAGTACCATTCATGATTTCAAAATCAATTGCCTTAATACCACCTTCCTCATAATTTTTTAGCAAATCACTTTTTCTAATGTATTGGTGTTTGTTTTTCCAAATAAAGTTAAAATTTATTTTGTTAATCTGTTTTATGAGATTTGGAGGGATGGCTAATGAATATGCAGCATACGTCAACCTGGATAAGGATTCAGTTTTTGTTAATAATGTTCTACAAAACAAAGTCAAATCTCTCTGAAGCCAATTATTTAATGTTTTGCCACATTTATCAATGTTGTCTTGTAATTTTTTTCTTACACTAGTAGCTTGACACTTAGTGATCCACATTCCTAAATACTTTATTTCATTTTTAACTGGAATATTGGAAATCGAAGATTCAGAACAGTTATGGATACTCATAATTTCACATTTGTTTATATTTAGCTGCAGCCCTGAGGCTTGAGAGAACAACTCTATTTCCTTTAAAGCTAAAGGAATTTGTTCTTTATTTTTTAGGAAGAGGGTTGAATCATCTGCAAATTGGCTGATAATTATTTTCTGGTTATTTATTTCCAAACCTTCTATATTAGAGTTTGTGGTGAACGAGTAAGGTAATCTCTCTCACCCAGTAGGAGGAGCCAGCGAGTGGTTCCCCAGGTTTCCCCAGAGGAAGAGAAGAAGTGTTTGTGTGTGATTTGATTCATTCTGTTTTCTGGTTCTGGCGCTCAAAGGATTAAAGTCAACAGCTTGGAAATAAGTCTGTCTCTCCTTCTTCACACGCTACAGTGGTGACCTGCGACGTGAAATATGTCTGGACCAAACATGGATGTTGTTTCTTCTTCGGACCCTGCCGCCGCGGCGTCTGCCCAGCTGTTACAGCCGACCCCAGCCGACTCTGCTCCCGTAGCGAGTGTTAAGCTCCCGGAGTTCTGGCAAAGTGACCCGGTTCCGTGGTTCCAGCACATCGAGGCACTCTTTCGCCTCCGAGGCGTGAACGCAGATGAAACCAGGTACTTCTTGGTCGTGTCGGCTCTGGATCAGCAGTCCACCCGCAAAGCCATGCTGTTGTTGCACAACCCGCCGCACGTGGGCAAATATGGCGCCCTCAAAGAGTTTCTGCTTTGAAGGTACACTTTGACTTCAACTGAGAGGGCTGATAAACTGCTATCCCTGCCTGGTTTGGATGGCGGCACGGCTGTGGGCATGATGGACAAAATGCTGTCGCTACTTGGCTCAGACGATGGGGGGTTCCTGTTCCCGCACATTTTCCTGCGCCAGCTTCCGTCGCAAGTGAGGGCTGCCTTGGCTAATTCCCCTTGTTTATCTACCGGTGATTACCGGGGTTTGGCGGAGGAGGCCGACCGGGTCCTGCTGGCTACCAGACGGTTCGCGGTGCAGAGTACATCGGTGGAGCCCGAGCAGACGGAGGAATCAGCGGTGGTTTCAGCTGTTGGCGCGCAACCTCGGCGGGGGAGCTCCCTTTGTTTCTACCACCGGAGGTTCGGCAACAAGGCCAAGCGCTGCATCCCAGCGTGCACGTTCGGGGTGTCGGGAAACGAGGAAGCCGGCGCTCAGTAGCAACTGTGGGCGCTGGCGAGCAAGGTGAGCTGCTCTTCGTCACAGACTCCCTGTCAGGACGTCGTTTTCTGGTTGACTCTGGTTCCCAGAAGAGTTTGGTACACCCTGTTGGACCTGAATTAGCAGGCCGAGGCAGTGGCCCACTGCTAACTGCAGCTAACGGTTCTCCCATTGGAACTTTTGGCACTAGACGGAGAACAGTTTCTTTCCATGGTCGTGAGTTCAAGTGGGACTTTGTGGTTGCCTCAGTAACTGTTCCTAGTATCGACACAGATTTTTTATGTGCTCATGGACTGTTAGTAGATGTTGCTAACCGCAGACTTATTGACGCTGTAACTTTTGCAACTTTCCCATGTGTGTCTGGGGGGGCTGGGCCGCTAACTCATGCTAATGTTTTAGTTTCAGGTGATGTTTTTCAAAGTTTGCTGGCAGAATTCCCCTCTTTAACTACACCTGCTTTTTCTTCTTCAGAAACTAAACATGGGGTAGAGCATTTCATCCCTACTACGGGACCGCCCATTTTTGCACGTGCACGCCGCCTCGACGCTGTTAAACTGGCCATCGCTAAAGAGGAGTTTGGTACCATGGAGAGGTTGGGTTCACATAGGTCCAAAAGCAGACGGGTCATGGCGCCCATGTGGCGATTTTTGCCGTTTAAATAACGTGACGACGCCTGATCGCTACCCCATTCCGCACATTCAGGACTTTTCTGTTCGGTTGTCGGGTCGCTTCCATTTTTTCTAAGGTGGATCTGGTGCGCGGCTACCATCAAGTCCCAGTGCAGTCCAGCGATGTACCTAAAACTGCAGTAATCACCCCCTTTGGGCTTTTTGAGTTCCTCCGCATGCCGTTTGGACTAAAGGGGGCAGCACAGACTTTTCAAAGGCTGATGGACTCCGTGTTACGTGGCCTCGATTTTGTGTTTGTCTATCTGGACGACATTTTGGTGGCCAGCTCGTCAACCGAGGAGCACCTGTTGCACCTGAAAGAAATTTTTCAGCGCTTGGATGCACATGGCTTGATCATTAATCCGGTTAAGTGCCAGTTTGGTTTACCGGTGATCGATTTTTTAGGTCATCGAATTTCCGCGCAGGGTGCAGTTCCATTGCCTGCCAAGGTGCAGGCGGTGGCAGAGTTCCCACGTCCTCTGGTGGTTAAAAAGTTGCAGGAGTTTTTAGGCATGGTGAACTTTTACAACAGGTTCATTCCCAATGCAGCCCATCTCCTGCAGCCTCTCTACGAGGCCCTACGCTCGAGGAAGGCGACTGACACAGTGGTTTGGACCCCGGACCGGATCACTGCTTTTGATGGTGCTAAGTCCGCGTTAGCTAGCGTGACACTCCTAGCCCATCCAGATTCAGAGGCCCCGATTGCTCTAACAACTGACGCTTCAGATATAGCTATGGGGGCTGTTGTAGAGCAATGCGTGGCAGCCGTTGGCATTTTTCAGCCGAAAATTGCGGGACTGCGAGCGTAAGTACAGTGTTTTTGACCGCGAGTTATTGGCGCTGTTCTTAGCTACACTGCATTTTCGTTTTTTGCTAGAGGGTCGTTCGTTTACAGCTTATGTGGACCACAAACCACTCACGTTTGCCATGTCTAAAGTTTCGGAGCCCTGGTCAGCGCGTCAGCAACGGCACTTGGCGGCCATTTCAGAGTTTACAACGGACGTCCGCCATGTGGCTGGAAAATCCAACTCAGTGGCAGACTGTCTGTCACGGGTGCTCGTTTGTCCTGTGCTCCTCGGGGTAGATTTTTCTGCCATGGCCGCTGACCAACCGGGAGACGCTGATATAACTGCCCTTCGTGCCGGCGTTTCAGGGCTTAAGCTAGAGGAGGTCAAATTGGGAGAGGGCGGTCCTTTGATCCTGTGTGACGTTTCCACAGGCCGGACACGCCCAGTGGTTCCATCAGGTTGGCGCCGCCGCATTTTTGACTCTGTTCACTCTCTCTCGCACCCAGGTGTGCGTGCGTCTGTGAAACTAGTCAGCGCACGTTTTGTGTGGCCTGGTTTACGCAGAGAGGTGAGGAGTTGGGCAGCGGCTTGCGTGGCTTGTCAGCGTGCCAAGGTGCACCGGCACACAAAGGCACCACTGGAACCATTTCCCATTCCAGCCAAGCGTTTTGACCACGTGCATGTGGACTTAGTTGGTCCCCTGCCCCCATCACGGGGTTTCACACACCTGCTTACAGTGGTCGACCGCACAACCAGGTGGCCGGAGGTCGTTCCTCTTTCTTCCACAACTACCTCCGACGTGGCTGGTGCGTTCCTCTCCACTTGGGTTGCCCGTTTTGGTGTGCCCTCGGACATCACTTCAGACAGAGGTCCCCAGTTTATTTCAGGGCTCTGGTCCGAGATGGCGCGCTCCTTGGGGGTGCAGGTGCATCGCACTACCGCCTACCACCCTCAGGCTAACGGGTTGGTTGAACGTTTCCATCGGTCTCTTAAGGCGGCGTTACGTGCTGCGCTAACAGACGTTGGCTGGGTGGAGCGTTTGCCGTGGGTGCTGCTTGGGTTGCGATCAGCTCCTAAGGAGGACCTCAACGCTTCATCAGCCGAGTTGGTTTTTGGTCAGCCTTTACGTATCCCAGGGGAGTTTTTGTTAGACGTTGCCGCTCCACGTTTCCCTGAAGCGGTGGACCCCTATTCGCAGAGTAGTTTTTTGGTTCCGGGTCCTGTGCACCATTGTTTCCCGCAGGCGTTTGTGCCCACAGCACTCCAGTCTGCCCGTTTTGTTTTTGTGCGACGTGACGCCCACCGTTCGCCCCTCCAGCCTCCGTATGACGGGCCGTTTCGGGTGCTCGAAAGAGGCGCGAAAAGTTTTGTTTTAGACATGGGTGGGCGTAGAGAGCTGGTTACAGTGGACCGCCTGAAGCCAGCCTATGTGTTGGCTGATGAAGAGGTGTTGCCGGCTCAGGTTCCTAGACGCGGCCGCCCTCCTGCTCGACCCCATCTTCCGTTTTCTCCCCCCAACTGTGTTCCTCCACCTGTGGCACAAAATGTTGTTCCTGTACGGGTGCCAGCTGTTTCTCCGCCCCCGAGTCGACGCAGTCGGTTCGGCAGGTTGATTAGGCCCCCTGTGAGAGACTGATATGTTTTGTATTTGCCCTTCTGGGTGTTTGGGGGGAGCTGTGTGGTGTATGAGTAAGGTAATCTCTCTCACCCAGTAGGAGGAGCCAGCGAGTGGTTCCCCAGGTTTCCCCAGGTGAAGAGAAGAAGAGATGTTCGTGTGTGATTTGATTCATTCTGTTTTCTGGTTCTGGCGCTCAAAGGATTAAAGTCAACAGCTTGGAAATAAGTCTGTCTCTCCTTCTTCACACGCTACAAGTTATTAATTGTTAATGATAGTAATTCCATGACTATAATAAATAATAGAGGCGAAATACTGCAACCTTGTCTGATACCTCTTTCTACTTTAAATCTGGGGCATGTGCCCTGAGGTAGAGACACACAGCTGTTAATGTTAGTGTTTAAGATGACCTCCTTTACTCCTCTCTCAAATCATCGTTCCTCTTCTTCATGTGTTGTTTTAGCTGTGCAGCGATATTATGTGCTCAGCAGCGACGCCATCTGTTTAAGAGAAGAACTGCAGTGAATGCAACACGTCTGAAGGACAGAAAACTTGTATGTCTGCGGAAAAAATAGAAAGTAGAAGAGAGATATACAGTATATATATATTTTTAAACCTCACCTTGTAGGTTCTTTTTTATTGTGGTTGGGAAATAATAGTTTGGTGCATTACCGCCACCAACTGGTGTGGAGTGTGTGGTTTATCATGTGTATCGTCATATTAATAGGCTATATTAATCAAGTTTGTCTTGCTTTGTTTTTAAATCTAATTATAATACATGTTTGCTCTATAAGATCTTAATATATATATATATANTATATATATACTGTATATAAATTATTTCCTCATATGCATTCTTTCCTCTTCATAGATCTGACATTTTAATACATGTAACACTTTTTTTCTTCATCCATTCAAGGTTAGTCTCATTGAGCCACGAGGACTCATTTACAAGAGAGTCCTGTTTTAAACAAAGAACACAGATTAGGTACAGACAATAATAGACAGTCATTTAAAAAATGAAATAGTAAGTTAAACTAAAGTGGAACACAAAAAGTCAAATCACACATTTTTTATTTATCTCATAATCTTCCTCTTAATCAAACAAAGTTAAGTCAGGACCTCTGGAAAAATTCTTATTTGTTTCACAATTATTCAATGAAAACAAAAACTAACAGTTAAGTAAAATAAAATTGTAATCAAAACTTTTGGAATTGTACCTGTACTGATTTTTTTTTTACCAAAAACTTTTGTTTAAAAACTTTTTTAAATTAAATAACAAATTTTTCTCTCGTGAACTTAAAAAGTTATTTGCAAAACATAAACTTTTATTTGCACACATCAGAAATCTTTTGTTGAGATTTTAGGCTCTGCCCACGATGTCATGAGAATCATGTGAGAATTGGGAAAAAAGAAAAGCAAGAGACTGAAATAAATAAGAGACATTGGCCTCCACCAAACACAGAGAAGATGAGACAATGAGGAAAAAAAAGAAGAGAAACTGACAAGAAAAAAGAAGAGGAAAGATTGAAGAAAATGTATATAGGTACTTACAAAAAACATTAAGACACAAATAGAGATATAGGTATAAATTTTGGTGGTCAGTTAGTCTCAGTAGGCTTTTCTCATGGTGACATGCATTAACAATTCAATTTTTGCTTTTGTTTTTTTCTGCAGTTCCACGTTAAAGTTTGATGCAGCGCTGCTTTTCTGAATGGACCATCTTCATCTCCACTGCAAGTGTAGCAAACCAGGCAGCTCTTTCTTTTATAGATTACAGTACACTAAAAAGTTGCATTGTGCCCTTGTTTATATTTTTAATAGTGTAATTCTGTAAAGACAAAATATGTCTGGTGGTGTAGCTCTGATTTACATATCTTGCTAAATCCCAGGTTTGAATATTGTAATACTTTCCTATAACAAAGCAGACCTGCACAAAGAAATTACTAATAAAATATTTTACATATGGATAGTTGCATGTTCTATGTAGAGATTTTCCTTAGCTTTGATTGTATATCTCACAATTTTGTAATTTATCATTGTTTATTAAACTCTGAAAGCTGTGACTTTGTTAATATTCTGTCCTAAAATGTGGTTAAATGTGCCCCCTTTTTTGTTTGAGCACCTGCCCCTTTAGTGGTCTCTGCACAGCCCTGTTGTTTACAGGATATCAGCACCCACGCCTGAGGAGGAGGAGGAGTGGATTAAATTTATCAAGTAAGAGTCCTCTTAAAAACAGTGTCGAAGACTGCTTGTACCATCATCCTTTGTATGTTACTTTTCCCTACAGAGTAAATTGACTAAATCTCAAATGCTGATTTCATCAGTCTAGGCAGGTGGACTTCCAGGTTTTCCCTCAAGTGGAAAACATTTTTGTTTATTTTAAAGCCTCCAACTACAGGGTGGAAAAAAATCAAGTCAAGATTGCTCTGATTTCTCTGTAAAAGGTTCAAAAGCTGCTCAGACATTCAGATATGGCTCAGTTTTGAATCACAGAAATAATGCTGATATGATTTTTAAAAAACGAGCAAGGATCTCATCAAAAATTTAACAAGTTGTAGACGTACAACCAGTGAATACTTTCTGAAAGTTTCATTAAAATTGGTCCCGTGGTTCATGAGATATTTTGCTAACAGACAGCATATAGTTTGAAATATATGAAGGGCATGATGTAAACCAGCAAACTTGAGATCAGTTCTTTCACAGAGATGGAGGGAAACGAACCACAGCTTGAGTTTCACCAGAGGGGGGTAAAGAACTTTTCAGAGGAGATAAAAAGCTTTTTATGGAAAGTATTATTTTAATTTACTCTCAACAGAGAGATAATCTCAGAGCCAACACATTTTCTGTGTCTTGAGTCACAAAAACACTTTCACGAGGCTGGAACAGTTCGTTTGCGCATACTGTGATGCAGGGCCGGCCCAAGCCTCTCTGGGGCCCTAAGCGAAATTTGGATGGGTGCCCTCTGTTTCTACTAATAATGTGAATTACTGCAATCAACGGTCAGATGGTTTTATCATTCTCCCACCTAACAAAACATATTGCAACTCTGACAGTCCTTTTTAATGTATATATGTAATTTATTGCAGGGGTGTCAAACATTTTAATTTTGGACCACATCAAGTTCATGAATGCCCTCAGAAGGCCAGATATGACATAATGTATTGATAAAACTGCCTATGAATAAACTGGTAAAATCAAACTTTCTAAAAATAAAAACTTTGCCCATCATGCCTTTTGGGGAAGGAAAAGGTATCCTTAATAGGCAGTGGTCCTCTCATCACCTGCTCAGTCCTGTTTACATCTGAGAGGAAAGATGGCCACTCAGCTGGGTCCATTGGCAGAGCTGATGATCCTTGGTGTGGCTCGGACTTTGATGTGGAAGCTTCTGAGAAAGAGACAAAAGAAAGATGAAAATTAATAATAACATAAAAGGGCAGAAAATGTTCGCGATGTACATAACTGTTAATCTGAAAATGATCTGGATCACAAAGAGGAATTATAGAAGATGTTTTGCTGTTAACTTACCAGGTAGATCATCTGCAGTTGCAGACATAGATGAGACAGTGGGCACATGGGGTTGCTAGACTTAGCTCTGCAGAGGACGGAGATGGACCTAAGATGAAAAAAAATAAATATATATGTTAGATGTCATATCACATTTACAATTATGTTGCTTACTTTTTTAAATAAAAAGTTCAATTATTCTTATACCAGTGTATTTTTGCTTATAATAAAAAGGAATCTGCCAGTACACCAACTGAAATGTATTTTAAAAAATTGTAAATAATTTGGTTGTCTAAGTGTCTGATTTTAGAAATAATATTGGAATTATATCTCAAGATGGTTAAACAATTATATGAAAGAGGTTTTGCTTACCAGGTAGTTCAGCAGTAGTTGCAGACACAGATGAGACTGCGGTCATAGAGGATGCTAGACTTAGCTCTGCAGAGGATGGAGATGGACCTAAGATGAAAATAACAAAAAATGTAGTTATGTTAGATGTCACATCATACTTGTAATTATGTTGTTCACTTTTTTTATGAAAAAGTATAAAAATACTTTCATACTTTGCTTTTTTGCTTGCACAGTAGTAATAAAACAAATCAGCCAGTAAAACTGACATTTTCTTCAGACATGTTTAAACAGTATTTGTTCCTCCAAAGTCTTCTATTTTCTGCTTACGTTGTAAATAAAAAAAAATATGAGTTAGTTGTCTAGGAGTTATAAAAAGTATGTTATGCAGTTAACTTACCAGGTAGATCAGAAGTGATTGTAGTGGGCACAGAGGATGAGGTGCTACACTTAGCTCTGAAGATGACGAAGATGGACCTAAGATGAAATACATACATATGCACACACATTCCTTGCATACTTTCATTACAGACTCTGGAGTGTAATAATAAATAAAAATTAATTGTATGCTGTATGGTGAGTCTTTCTCTTACCTGATGCTCTGCCCACAGCTGAGCCTGGTAATGTGGACTCTCGCTGACAAAATATTTTAACAGTGCTCCTGCAGAATTTCACATAACATAAGTTTGTGTAATTTTTTTTTATTTTAGTCACATAAATTATCATGCTCAACAGTCCACAACATATTGCCAACTCAAGCATAGCTAAGCTGTTAAATCAATATAGCCTGATGTAAAACATTTAACTAGCAAATGTTATGTATTGTGAAGTTTTAATTATTGCTACCAAGCGTTAGCAAAAACACTGTTTTGAGCCAACAAAAAAAAAGATATAGTGCCAATCATCCATCCATTTTCGTCCGCTTATCCGGGGTCGGGTCGCGGGGGTAGCAGCCTAAGTAGGGAGGCTCAGACTTCTCTCTCCCCAGCCACTTGGAGCAGCTCCTCTGGGGGAATCTCAAGGCGTTCCCAGGCCAGCCGAGAGATAGTCCCTCCAGTGTGTCCTGGGTCTTCCTCTGGGTCTCCTCCCGGTGGGACATGCCCGGAACACCTCACCAGGAGGCGTCCAGGAGGCATCCTAACCAGATGCCCGAGCCACCTCA
>JBBPBX010027129.1:23229-37530 GCA_038048925.1 Garcialebias charrua
CATCTGTGACCATCTGCTCATACAAACTCATGTTCGTGCTGCTGTTTATTCCCACTATATTAGGCTTAGTGTATTACTAGTTGATGTTTTTCTTAGTTAGTTCTCTATGTTATTACTGTTTTTCTCTTTCATTTGTTGTTGGATGTAACTGGGACCTCGTGTACATAATCTCGTTTTCATCTCATGTACCACATGCGGTGCAAATGACAATAAAGACTCTCTGACTCTGACTCTGACTCTCCTAACATCATATGAGGTGTTTAAGGAAAACATGGATTTTGCTTTAGGGAACACACAGGGATTTGGGAGAACATGAGAGGTTTCTGCTCGAATGAAATACACTTAAAGTGTATAGTTGTGTAAATAAAGCTTAGAAACTATGCAAACCTTGCTAAGGCTGGTCCTGTTTAGCAAAGTGTTTTGGTTCAAAAGTTGTTACATTGTAAAATAATGTGCAGGTATGCTGGTGAAGATTCTCAGTCGTCCAGGACATGATGAATCAAAAAAGGCGTTCAAAACAAGATCAACTGGACTTTATTTGTAACAGAAGACGTTTCGCTCATCATCCGATGAGCTTTCTCAATTACCAGAGAATGGCTGAACATGAAGAGAACCACTTTATAGATTGCTAATACATAGTTTGTAGAAATGTTATTAAATCCTATATAAACACTTTCTAACTCATTAACTACTTCCATCCATCCATCCATCTTCTTCCGCTTATCCGGGGTCGGGTCGCGGGGGTAGCAGCCTAAGTAGGGAGGCCCAGACTTCCCTCTCCCCAGCCACTTGGAGCAGCTCCTCCGGGGGAATCCCAAGGCGTTCCCAGGCCAGCCGAGAAACATAGTCCCTCCAGCGTGTCCTGGGTCTTCCTCTGGGTCTCCTCCCGGTGGGACATGCCCGGAACACCTCACCAGGGAGGCGTCCAGGAGGCATCCTAACCAGATGCCCGAGCCACCTCAACTGGCTCCTCTCGATGTGGAGAAGCAGCGGCTCTACTCCGAGTCCCTCCCGGATGACTGAGCTTCTCACCCTATCTCTAAGGGAGAGTCCAGCCACCCTGCGGAGAAAACTCATTTCAGCCGCTTGTATCCGAGATCTTGTTCTTTCGGTCATAACCCAAAGCTCATGACCATAGATGAGGGTGGGAACGTAGATCGATCGGTAAATTGAGAGCTTTGCCTTTTGACTCAGCTCTCTCTTCACAGCGCCCGCTTCACTGCGGACGCTGCACCTATCCGCCTATCGATCTCACGCTCCAGTTTTCCCTCATTCGTGAACAAGATCCCAAGATACTTAAACTCCTCCACTTTTCCTCCACTACCCAAGATCCCAAGATACTTAAACTCCTCCACTTTTCCTCCACTACTTATTATGCTTTATTTAAAGGTGATTGAGACTAAATTTACCAGTTTTTTTATTTTACAATAGTGAGCCAAATCTGTTCACCTATATTCATCTAATTGTTATATTAAAACATTTCAGACTAAGTTACTACTTTGTAAGTGCAATAATCCTAAAATAAGTTTTGCAAATGCTTATTGTGTTTACAATGTAGTAACTTAGTCTGAAATGTTTAATATAACTCTAGATGAAATAGAAATTAGGATACATTTGGCAAGAAAATTGTCAGTTTTGTCTGTCACCCTTGATTAATGCATAACAAGCAGTCATTAATGATTTATAAATTGTTTACAGATGTTTAATACCTTTATAAACTATTTACTAGTACCTGTATAAGGGGAACCTCAGTTTAAAGTGGAACCATTAAAAAGTATTGAGCTACTTTAAGATATACTTAATTACCTCACTTTAATCCAGTTTCTACAGAAGTAGATTAGGGCCTCGAGAGAAGAAGCAAAATCTGACTTTTCTCTCTGAATACATCTCACATTTCTGAGTTTAAATAACCTTTTTTCTCAGAAATATAAGACAACTCACAAATGGGGGAATTATCTGCTTGGTGGCCCCAATCCTCTTTAGTTTCATTGTTGTAATTTTTAATAATTGTACCTTTTGCATAATTTTTTTTTCTCACAAATCTTTGTTTTTCAACCACCTTATTTGGTATTTATATTCAGTCCGGCTTGTCATGTTGGAACTTAAAAGAAACCAGTAGTTTTTTTTTAATGCCAGCCTTTGGTTTTATGCTGTAATTTTGAAAGGTTTCACATTACACTGTTTAATTTACCATACCAAACTTGTTGGATGTTTATTTGTAGTGCTCCAGTTCAAGCTGTTGGTGGCCTGATTATTGTGGTTATATATAGTTAGTACAGCAAATGTTCTTTTTTTCTTATGAGAATTTGTACTTTTCATGTTGTATTCCTTCCAGAATGTGAATACAGACAGTTTAAAGTAATGCATTGTCAGTACTGTTTATTTAAGCTTTACATACAGACAAAATAAGAAAAAACACATTTTACTTTAATACTCTGAATAGATTGTCACCAAGTACCTTTAACTCAAAATGTAATTATTAAACGTTTTATACATTCCCTTCAATTTAAGCACAAATGTTTTTAAAATTAAAACTAAATTATTAAGATAGGGAATTATGTTGTTCAACAAAGGTTACTACAGAGCAGAATGAATTAATCCCACAATTTCCATAATTCTGCAGAGGACAAAGTGTGCCGCATTAACCTGATGCATGCTCAATAATACAGGTAGAAAAATCTAAAAAGCTAAGTCTGGTCCTCTAGACATTCAAAAAATTAAAAAAAAGCAAAAAAATTGTAGAAACGTTTCGTCTGACAGACTTCCTCAGTCTGAGCTGCTGTATTCAGCTCAGTCTTATATAAAATTAAAATATATTCATATACTTAAAATATATTATAAGACTGAGCTGAATACAGCAGCTCAGACTGAGGAAGTCTGTCAGACGAAACGTTTCTACAATTTTTTTGCTTTTTGTTTAATTTTTTGAATGTCCAGAGGACCAGACTTAGCTTTTTTAGATGTGCCGCATTAAATTAACTGCTGTGTCATTTGTTTACAGCAATATCTGGAATAACAACATTATTACTGGTCTGAATACCAGGTAAAGGCCCATTGTTATCTACTCCAAAACTTTCTAGTTCAAAAATAGAATCTACAGCTGTATTTTGTTGTGCCATACTGTTTGACACCTGCATGTCACAAGTGGCGTTCGCTCGTTCTGTGTAGAGACGCCATCGTTATTCCACTGGTTTTGAAACTCAAATGTGGCTTTTTCAATTCTTGGCATACATACAAAATGAAGCCAAAAAAGATGATCATCATTTAAAGAGTCATAGATACAATGCAGCTGAATGAAATTAAAAATAACATTAAAAACTGGCACTGATAGGATTGCAGATAAAGTCTGAGTGTGACCAGTAAGTTCTCTAAAGCCTATCCTGGCTATTTGTGTCACATGTTCTTTCCCTTACAATGTGTTCTATACATTGTAGAGCATTCCCAAAAAAATTGTGTAACTTCAACTTTACTGACTCCAAATGTAAATAAAGGTAGAAAGCACAGCTGTAGCAGAACAACAAAAATGCTATGAAGTTGCATTGTGACAATGTGTTTGTGACTCCAATATGTTCCGTTTCCAGTCTTCAGTCCAGCTGTCCCAGAAGGAATTCTTGAAGATTGAAAAAAAAATCCTGTGGTACAAAGAGGAAAGGGGGGGGGGGTACAACGACAATTACAAAGTTTGCAGAGTACATACTTAAAGGTGCAGTCTGTAATTTTCTGTAGAACGCAGGACTTCAAAACATTTTCAACAGGGAAAGCATTCTGGTCCCTCCGCCTCAAAGCCATATTTGGCTCTGCTCCCCCTTGCTCTCGCTGAACTGCATGTCCTGTCGGAGCTGCTGTGATCTTCTGTGTTTATATGTTAATAAAACGTTCTAAAAAATAAAATAAAAACATGGAGCGCTGGTCCAGAACACCAGGAAATCTGCAGAGGACGTAGGACCCAAGTTGAATTTGCTCGTGACAAATTAATTCATTTCCTCATGTTTTCAGTCATGGAGTCAGCGAGGTGGAAGCGATCACTTGACCTTTGGCAAAAAAAAAAAAATCCAGATCAGGGATGAAGAAGGGGAATTTAATATATTTGTCAGAGTCAGAGTCAGAGTCAGAGAGAATTTATTGTCATTTGCACCGCATGTAGTACATGTGTTGAAAACGAGATTATGTACACAGGGTCCCAGTTACATCCAACAACAAATGCAAGAGAAATACAATAATAACATCTAGGATTAACTAAGAGAGACATCACATCAGCTAGTAATACACTAAGCCCTAATGTAGTAGAAAAACATCATTATAAACAGCAGCACGAACATGAGCAGATGGTCACAGATGAACGCAGCAACAAGAAACAGATCAGTATCAGTATGATGTGACATTTTGCAGTGTTTATTCTTATTATTTATTTATTCATGAGTCTGACAGCCTCAGGGTAGAAGCTGTTCCTCAGTCTAGTGGTTCTACATTTGATGCTCCTCAACCTCCGTCCCGAGGGGAGTGGTGCAAAGAGTGAGTGTGCTGGGTGAGTGAGGTCTTTCATGATGCAGGTGGCTCTTTTTCTGCATCTGGAGGTGTAAATGTCTGTGATGGTGGGGAGACTGACTCCCACAGACTTCTGTGCAGCCTTCACCACTCTCTGTAGAGCTTTTCTCTCTGCAACTGTGCAGCCTCCATGCCACACGTTGATGCTGGAGCACAGGACGCTCTCCACTGCACACCTGTAGAACGAGGTGAGGACTGGGCTTCTCAGACCGGCTCGTCTCAGCCGTCTGAGGAAGTAGAGTCTCTGATGACCTTTCTTGATCAGGCTGGTGGTGTTATTGCTCCAGCTGAGGTTATCATTCAAGTGTACACCCAGGTATTTGTAGCTGGAGACCACCTCCACCGCAGATCCACCTATATACAGTGGGGTGTGGGTGTGTTTGTTCCTTCTGAAGTCCACAATCATCTCCTTCGTCTTCTTCACATTCATGTGAAGGTTGTTCTCTTTGCACCAGCTCTCCAGATGTTCCACCTCCTGTCTGTAGCTGGATTCATCATTATCTGTGATGCATCCCACCACAGCTGTATCATCTGCAAACTTAACAATATGACAGCCTGGATGTGTGGCTGTACAATCATATGTGAGCAGAGTGAACAGAAGATTTGTGTCATACAAAACAGTTTTGCATCGCTTTGCAATCCTTGAAACGAGAATGTGCGTGGCCGCTGCGGGCTGGGAAAGGCGGGGGCGTGGGTTAGGGGCGTAAGAAGTGAGAAGCTCTGTTTTTATTGGCTGGTTAAAAACTGTTTTTATTGGCTGGTTAATGGCGGGTCACTGTGGCTTTTTAGAAATGCTTTTAGTAACATCTGGAGGAGCCAGACGACCATAGTTTTTTCCAGAGATTACCTGTCTAACATCAGTCTGTCAGGAGATAGTGACAGAGAGAAGAAATATGTTAAAAATATATTTTTAGAAAAGTTACAGACTGCACCTTTAACTTTTTTTTTCTTCTTTTTTTTTTCTTCTTCTTTCGGCTTTTTTCCCTGCGTTAGGGGTCGCCACAGCGAACTGGTCGCACGAAGATTTGGCAGTTTTTACGCCGGATGCCCTTCCTGACACAACCACAGCCCTCTGTGTGGAGCAGAGAGCTGATATCTAGGGTTCCCGGGGGAGCAGATGGTGTGGGTTAAGGGCCTTGCTCAAGGGCCCAGAGTGGGGCAGATGAGGGTGGAGACAAGTGTGACCGCTTCACTTATCCCACCCACATCTTTGATGTTGTCGGTACCAGGGCTTGAACCGGCGATCTTCCGATCACAAGCGCACCTTCTTAACCTCTGCGCCACCACTCCCACAGACTGCACCTTTAACAAATACCAATATTACCAAAATAAATCATGCATCTAAAACGGGCTGTGAGCATTTAAGTTTGAACCAATGAATTCTACACTGTAATGGAGACCACATGAAACCTATAGACCAGGGGACCTCAATTCCAGTCCTCTGGGGGCAGCGTCCTGGACTTTTAGATGCGCCTGCTTCAACACACCTGAGACAAATATTCAGGTCATTAGCAGGGCTTTTGGAAACTTGACCGCATACTGAGTAGGTACTTCAGTCATTTATTCAGACGTGTTGGACCAGGGACACATGTACAAGTTGCAGGACTGGAATTGGGGGCCCCTGCTATAGACAGTGCAATTATGTATGTGTTATGTGATGCCATTTATCCAGACAAACATCACTACATTCTCTTTTCAGGAATAACAAGTAAAAAGGCACCAGCTGTGCTGATAATCTTTAAGAAAATACCAAAAAAACACATTACCTTCTTCTCCTGTTAGTACACCAAGGTCAAACACTGCTGGGCATGGAAACGTGGAACTGCAAGACCCCTCCCAAACTCGTTCCTGTCACAGAACAACAAGAGCATCAGAGTAATACTAGCAATTATATGTGTGTAAACAACAGTAAAGCTAGGTCGGGACCTGAGAGTCCCTGTATTATTTTGTTTGTTGTTTTTTTTCCCCACATCGAAATTAAACTAGGAAAATGCAATAATCGGGGGTTTTGTTTTAAAACTGAATTGGAGAAACAAAACGCTACATTTTTTGTTATTACAATCATTATTTCTAGTTGTTTAAAACATGAACAACTTTTAATACAGTATATGGTAAATTTGTGCACCGGGTGGGCCTTTCTGGCAGAAAAATAAATTCCAAAGATGTTTCTTTATTTCACGTTTGAAATACCAACTGATTACACTGACTTTTTTTGTGGCGTAAAAATGTCAGTTGTGTCAAAATACAGTGCATTAAATGTGTTGTCTCTGACATGTCTCTGACAGTTATAAAACCCAGGAGTTGATTTAGCACCCTGATACTCCTTAACGCGGGTGCGTTTTACCGAAGAGGTGCAATTTTCGGCACAACACCTGTATAACTACGTCAACAAAACGTATACAGTATTTTATTCTGAAACGGAAAAACCAAAGAACGAACCGTACACGGATTCCTGAGATATGGTTAATAAAATGCACACTATATATTCAGAAAACAAACTCTTTACTGTGTAGAAGTAGTTTACCTTGATTTCCAGGTGACACTGTTGAACTTCGGCTAGCAGCTAGCCGCTAGCTGGTCCAGCACAAGAAACAGAGAATTCTGTATCAACAGAATCGCTGCGGGCGCTCACAGGAGCTCTTTCGTTTAAGACGCACGTCCCACTACTTGTTGCATCCGTTGGTGACAAAATACTATTTAAGATTTTGGCAGAATCTTTTCTGGAGCTCATGGTGTTTGGCTGTAACTTCCTGCTGCTACTGCCGCCTCAGCTCTCACGCATGCGCGATCAGATCTTGAAATTATGCCCCGCCTCTTCCGGGACAAAATGCACTCACACACACACACGTCCTTCTTCTCACACATACTAGTATGTTCTCTCGCACACACACACATGCGCGCGCACACACACACACGACCAAAGAGAGACAAAAAATGTGTATGTGACCTAATACTATAGTGAATGAGAGACAATACATGTGTGTGTGTGAGAGAATAATACTATACTGCATGAGAGGCAAGCAGAAAATGTGTGTGTATGTGCAGTAATACTATAGTGAATGAGAGACAATACATGTGTGTGTGAGAGGCAATAAGCAGAAAATGAGAGTGTATGTGCAGTAATACTATAGTGAATGAGAGACAATACATGTGTGTGTGAGAGGCAATAAGCAGAAAATGTGTGTGTATGTGCAGTAATACTATAGTGAATGAGAGACAATACATGTGTGTGTGAGAGAATAATACTATACTGCATGAGAGGCAAGCAGAAAATGTGTGTGTATGTGCAGTAATACTATAGTGAATGAGAGACAATACATGTGTGTGTGAGAGGCAATAAGCAGAAAATGAGAGTGTATGTGCAGTAATACTATAGTGAATGAGAGACAATACATGTGTGTGTGAGAGAATAATACTATACTGCATGAGAGGCAAGCAGAAAATGTGTGTGTATGTGCAGTAATACTATAGTGAATGAGAGGCAATACATGTGTGTGTGAGAGGCAATAAGCAGAAAATGTGTGTGTATGTGCAGTAATACTATAGTGAATGAGAGACAATACATGTGTGTGTGAGAGAATAATACTATACTGCATGAGAGGCAAGCAGAAAATGTGTGTGTATGTGCAGTAATACTATAGTGAATGAGAGACAATACATGTGTGTGTGAGAGGCAATAAGCAGAAAATGAGAGTGTATGTGCAGTAATACTATAGTGAATGAGAGGCAATACATGTGTGTGTGTGAGAGGCAAGCAGAAAATGTGTGTGTATGTGCAGTAATACTATAGTGAATGAGAGGCAATACATGTGTGTGTGAGAGAGGAAAATAGTTTAAGTCCTACACGGCCCCTCATAGAACCAGAGTTTGTGACGATCATTAATCACACGACACTTCCTGTCGCTCTCGTCTCTCTTGATTTATTTGTGTTCAACTTGAGTTTACGTGAACTCGCTCCGGTTGTTTTTCTCCTTATTTGTATTTAAGTTGTTTGTTTTTTCAGCCGTGATTTATTTCTGAGAGCTCATGGGAGCAGACGCTAAAATAAACCAGACGAAACTTTTCATTTTGTTTTTGGAAGCAAATCTGAAAAAACGTTTATTTACTTTGATTACGTTGAACGTTTCAGCCTCGTGCAGGAAACTCTGTAAACTTTTATAAATGGATTTATGATTATAAACGGTCCAGAAACTTTAAATATCTTTATCGCGATTCCTGCAAGTTCATCTCATAGCTTCCTAAACTTTGCTAAATTCTTCCAAACTCTTTGTTTTTTCTAGTTTCAAACCACAAATGTTTCTGTCCTTCCACCCAGTGTCTCTCTGCTGCACAACTGAACTCTTAAATGCCTCCAGAGGTCAGAGGTCACGCGCCCAAACCCTCATAGACTTCTATCGGATCTGAGCTCAGAGGTTTCTCTTACATTTGCACAGGAAGCTTTTTAAAGTCTTCAAATCTCCTCCCTGAACGTTTGTAGGAACATAAATCTGTTCAGTTACCGTACTTTCCACCGCACACATCGCACCACGCATGTGTTGCAGGAGTCCAAATATGTCTCATAAAATGGAAAAATCATAAATATGTCACTTCGTCGTATAAGTCGCATCTGTTGTGGTCACCGTGACGCATCACGTTTAAAGGTTGTCAGTGGTGACGCATGAACCTTTAAACGTGGGTCAGTGTTGTGCCAAAAATTGCCAAAAGTTGGCCGTGAGAGCGTGCACGGGAGGACTTTAACAAGAATTTAACAAGCTTAACACTTAAAAACAATTATTTGTTTGCTTGAAATTATAGCAAACGTATTGAACTTAATAAATGCACTTTAATGGTCAAATCAGCTGCAGTTCAAAAGCCGATTCGTGGTTGCAGGAGGGTTTAGAGGAATGACTCAATGTGCATTTCTTTGAAATTTACCAAGATAACCAACTAAAAACAATTAGTTGTTTGCTCTACGTTACAGTAAAGGTGTGTCTCAGTTTATTTTACTTAATAAATGCACTTTAGCAGTCAAATCAGCTGCATTTCGCCTGGGCGGCACAGTGAAATGCAGCTGATTTGACGTTTGCTCCAGGAGTTCTGGAGCAAGAGGAAGGTGGCTTGTTTTGGCAAGCCAAGTGTCTCAGTAATAGCCACTGTTACCTATTAATGAGACAATGGCTTGCCATATGGAGCTTTGGAGCGTGACGTCACGGTCCGCGGCGCAAAGCATGATGGTCCACGGCGCACAGCATTGTGGGATTGAAATCGCCATTTTAAAAGCCCTCTAAAAGAAGCTCTGGCTGTGTCTCAATTCAGGGGCTGCGTCCTCATGAGGACCCAGCCTAGCTGGGCCGAGTAGGCCACGCACTCACAAGAC
Organism: Garcialebias charrua; assembly: GCA_038048925.1. NCBI lineage: Eukaryota > Metazoa > Chordata > Actinopteri > Cyprinodontiformes > Rivulidae > Garcialebias > Garcialebias charrua. Next base: position 33,131 of record JBBPBX010027129.1, read on the forward strand.
CGGGTGGGCTGAGCGAAACTGCTGAAATGGGACGGTCTAGCCTTCAGGTTTGCCGGCATTGAAGTGGGTGGGGCGTTCTCTTGAAGTGGGTGGGAAGTTCTTGTGTGCCGCTTGTGTGTGTGGAAAGAGAAGGGACGCCGCTAAAATATATTAGTTAGCTGAATACATGTATATATATTAGTGTTTCTGAGTTTACTGTTTATTAAGAACTGATTACAAATCAGCTTATAAGGGGCGATCTGTTAAAAGCCAGAGTGGACCTACAAAATGCAACTTGTCCAGTAGCTCAGTTAGTAAATCAACCTGCGATTGGTGCAGAGATACTTTTCTCGAAGCTGGTTCGAATCTCACTCGGTGCGGTTAAAACTTATTTTACGTTTGTCTTTTATTGGATAAAAAAACGAGGACTGAGATTAAAAGGAAGGAGTTTGTGAAACTCCTTTTTATTTTATCCAATAAAAGACAAAAGTAAAATAAGTTTTAACCGCACCAAGTGAGATTCGAACCAGCTTCGAGAAAAGTATCTCTGCACCAATCGCAGGTTGATTTACCAACTGTGCTACTGAACAAGTTGCATTTTGTAGGTCCACTCTGGGTTTTAAAAGATTGCCCCTCAGAAAATCCTTGCTAAGCACGTGTAAAATAATCTGATTTGTAATCAGTTCTTCAAAAACAGTAAACTCAGAAGCACTAATATACTGTATATTCAGCTAACACATTTTTTTTTGTCGTTTCTGTAGTTAAATTTTAATGAGATATATTCGAGCTGAGGTTGTTTGAGATGACTAAATAAAGGTTGAATGAATATTCGCGCTGAGGTTGTTGTTAAAACGAGCTGATGACTCAACAACACGCAGCAACCCTGAAACCTGCACGCAGAAAGTCCCACCCCCCCCGCGAAATCTCTGCTGGCGCTATGAATTCTGGGATAGCCTCCGTCTGGAAGGATTCACGAATGCATCCTCAGATTTCGACAGGAAGTAGGCCGCATTCCTCGGCCGCATGAGGAGGAGTCTTCGAATTGGGACAGTCCTCCGCGCGGGGCAATGACGTATGCGGCCGACAAATGCGCACTCATGAGGACCCAGCCCATGAATTGAGACACAGCCTCTGTTTCTCGTTTTTTTTGTTAGAATCTAAGAAGGTTGTAACAGTTTTGCAATGGTCTAAACATGCTGTGTTATTGGATGTAATGTCCGGTCACACGACCTGAAAGTAGATAGAAAACGGACTTTCAGTTTCTGTTTCCTGCTGGAAGCAGCGCGAGGGAGCTCATGTGTCGGACTAGCCTGGCCCTCGCCTTCCTGCACAGCTCCGCTCAATTCTCATTTCCCTTCACTGCACAGTCTGGGACTTTACCCGCCCACAAGGATTTGTCCAGTAGATTTTTGTTCGGACCAATCAGAGAACAGAAGGGGTGGAGTTTTGGACCCTAACCCACGCCCCCACCAGTCCCAGCGCGCAGCGTCCTATAAAAGGGCTCTGCCAGCGCTCAGTCAGCGAGCAGCGGCATGTTCTCATTCAAAGCGATGCAGAACTGTTTTATATGTGACACAAATTTATTAATTTCCCCTTCTTAATCCCTTATCTGGAGTTTTCTTTTGTTTTTTTCTCCCAAAAGTTAAGTAATGTTCTCATTCAAAGCGATGCAAAGCGATGCAGAACTGTTTTATATGTGACACAAATTTATTAATTTCCCCTTCTTAATCCCTTATCTGGAGTTTTCTTTTGTTTTTTTCCCCCCAAAAGTTAAGTAATCGCTCCCTCGTCCTCCTTCTCCTCCACCCTCCTGCTGAGTAAAATGAACACGGAAATGCCTCAGGTTGTCACGAGAATTAAACTCGGGTTTTAGTTGCTGACCGAGTCCCATCAGATTTTCTGGTGTTTTGGTGAGCTGGACCAGCGATCCATGGTTTGATTTTATTGTATTAAAACGTTTTATATAAACACAGAATTTGCCAGCGAGAGAAACGCTGCAAGAGGCGGAGCAGCTGTCAAGTTCACCAGAGCACGGCATCATTCAAAGCGATGCAGAACTGTTTTATATGTGACACAAATTTATTAATTTCCCCTGCTTAATCCCTTATCTGGAGTTTTCTTTTGTTTTTTTCTCCCAAAAGTTAAGTAATCGCTCCCTCGTCCTCCTTCTCCTCCACCCTCCTGCTGAGTAAAATGAACACGGAAATGCCTCAGGTTGTCACGAGAATTAAACTCGGGTTTTATTGCTGACCGAGTCCCTGCAGATTTTCTGGTCTTTTGGTGAGCTGGACCAGCGATCCATGGTTTGATTTTATTGTATTAAAACGTTTTATAACATATAAACACTGAGTTTGCGCAGCGAGAGAAAAGCTGCAGGACTCCTGGAGCAGGGGGCGGAGCAGTTGTCAGTCAAGTTCACCAGAGCACGGGGGGTGGCTCTGAGGGGAGGGAGCAGAATGCTTTCCCTGTTCAAAATATCCAATGGTTTTGTTCCTAAGCAGAGGCCACGCCTCCAGCAAGAAACGTTTCTCTATGGGAAAAGTCCAGACCCTAGTACGAAGCGAAGTGAAGGACAGGGTCTGGTTACAACCAGGCTAGTGTCGGACCTAACAAACAGGAGATGAATGTCCTGATATCAGCTGTGAAACGTCCTGATATAACTTTCTCCATGTCCCAAAATAACTGCTAGTTTGTTCCAGACATCCTGGTGAGTGTATAAATTCGTTTTGTTGGAGTTGTGCCATAATTTTTGCACGATTTTGTCCGGGTGTTTAGTTCATAGAAGTGGGTCAGCCTAGTTTAGGTTGGGTTTATATTTTTTATATAACGTAGTCTGATTTTAGACGGAGTGGACAGCTGTGTTTTTGCGAAATAAACTGTTTAAAGTTTCTAGTGTGTTGTGACTGTTACTGTATTAATACTGACCTGTGTTCTGATCTATCCTTGTCAAGGCAAAACTTCATATGAAATGAATTAAACTCCAGAAGAGCTCATGAAAACTCCAGAAGAGCTCAGTGAAGCTGCAGATGGAGAAGCAGGGACCAGCAAATACTGTACACCGTCCATGTTGCTCAGGTAGTACCACATAAAACAATTTCTTCATGCACAAACAGAAAGGTAGTAGTCATCTGTTACAGAACAGGTCAGAGCTGAATAAAAACCAGCTGGAAAAAGTAAATTTAAAGTATTAAATAGGACTTCCTTGTTTTGTCATCATTGTTTAAGGTGTCACACAAAACTCTGTCTAATACCTGTGTCTTTTTCTCTTCAAGGGATGGAGGTGACAAGCTCATAACAGAAGGACGTTGTTATCTGACAAAGGCTTTGATATTAGACTGTGTGAGAGTCAAGGTTCTTGTCATTCACATCACATGTCGTACGTGAGGTGGAACGAAGCTGTGTACACAGGGTCCCTCTCAACGTTTCATCAAAATCTTTCCAGATATTTAGCTAACAAACAGCGTTGAGTCCATTAGTTAACGGCAACGTTCAGAGCAGACGTGTGGAACAAGGCGCAGCCCTCAGAGCATGCGTTAAGGACAACTCTCAGCTCACCTGCAGCCCTCAGAGCATGCGTTAAGGACAACTCTCAGCTCACCTGCAGCCCTCAGAGCATGCGTTAAGGACAACTCTCAGCTCACCTGCAGCCCTCAGAGCATGCGTTAAGGACAACTCTCAGCTCACCTGCAGCCCTCAGAGCATGCATGAAGGACAACTCTCAGCTCACCTGCAGCCCTCAGAGCATGCGTTAAGGACAACTCTCAGCTCACCTGCAGCCCTCAGAGCATGCGTTAAGGACAACTCTCAGCTCACCTGCAGCCCTCAGAGCATGCGTTAAGGACAACTCTCAGCTCACCTGCAGCCCTCAGAGCATGCGTTAAGGACAACTCTCAGCTCACCTGCAGCCCTCAGAGCATGCGTTAAGGACAACTCTCAGCTCACCTGCAGCCCTCAGAGCATGCGTTAAGGACAACTCTCAGCTCACCTGCAGCCCTCAGAGCATGCGTTAAGGACAACTCTCAGCTCACCTGCAGCCCTCAGAGCATGCGTTAAGGACAACTCTCAGCTCACCTGCAGCCCTCAGAGCATGCATGAAGGACAACTCTCAGCTCACCTGCAGCCCTCAGAGCATGCGTTAAGGACAACTCTCAGCTCACCTGCAGCCTGTGTGAGAGTCAAGGTTCTTTATTGTCATTCACATCACATGTTGTACGTGAGGTGGAATGAAACTGTGTACACAGGGTCCCAGTTACAGCCAACAAAAGTACAGTATAAATGAATGATGTGCTGAAGTTAAAATCCCATCATTCACTAAAGGGAGATTTCCACTTGATACTAATGATTTTGAAAACACATGAGCACACCTTAGAATTCATGTGGAAAGTATCACTGGTTGCATGAGAAACAAATATAAAATGTTA
>JBBPBX010027130.1:0-11106 GCA_038048925.1 Garcialebias charrua
GCGATCGTAGCAACCTTACCTTTTGTGCTGGGCTGAGTGAAGATCGATTGCTGTGCTGCAAGCTTGTGTTTTAGCTCCCGCATGTTCTGAGTCCATAAACAACTTTTAGGAGGGAAATCTGTCTCAAACAGTTTGTGCATCGTCTTGAAATGCCGCTCCAAGTTACACTTTTTGGGCAAGGCAACGCTCGAATTACAGATGAGGCAAATAGACTTCGAATTAGAATAAACAAAAAAATACTCCTCCTCCCACTCTGTGTGAAAATAATAAGTTTTCGTTTGCTTGTTTGCTAGTTCTGCAGCATCCATGTTTACTTCGCACCGATAGCTCCACTGCTGTCTTAAAGTCTCGTCAGTCACCGCACCCAAAACTCGCGAGACTATGTCTGTGAGAAAACAAGATGGGGAGGGCTGAGGAAAGTGTTGCTGCGCATTGGAATATCGTCACTTCTCCCACCCCCCACCTCCACCACTTCTGCCGGAGTTAGAATGAAGCTGAGCAGCGGACATGTCACCTCCACCACTTCAGCCGGAGTTAGAATGAAGCTTAGCAGCGGACATTTCACCTTGTTAACAGCTGAGAGCCGGCTGCCGGTGTTCTGTGGCTTGCGGGCCGGCTCTAATAGTTATTAAATATCATCCAGGGGGCCATAAATAATTGTTTTGCGGGCCGGATCTGGCCCGCGGGCCGCCACCTTGACATATGTGGTGTATGCAGAGGAGCTCTCTCTCTCTAATATTGGTAGCCCCTAGGTGGCCACAGAAAGCATGGTTTGCAGAAGTGATCTCACTCCTTGCAGGAACACCTTGGCATCTGCCCCCTTCCCCCCCACAGGGACCTGCTGACCCAGGCCCACAGGCAGATCCTGCATCCACGCCCAGAACTGTGGCAGCTCTGAGTCTGGCCGCTGAGAGGGACCGGTTAATGGCTTCTGGCCTACCCAGTAATGTGGTAAACACAATACAGGGAGCGAGAGCACAGTCTACGCAGATGCTCTACGCTCGTAAGTAACGTGCTTTTGAGAGCTGGTGTCTAGAGAGGAATATTGCTCCATATTCCTGTGACTTGGCCCAGCTCCTCACTTTTCTGCAGGACCTGCTGGAAAAGGGATGCTCCTTTTCAACCATAAAGGTCCTCTTATCAGCCATCTCGATGTGCTACGAAGGCTGGGGGTAGATCACCTGGTGCCTACCCTCTCATGATACGGTTCATGAGGGCCGTGCTAAGGAAGAGGCCTCCAAGCAGGACTTTGGCCCCTCAGTGGGACCTGCATTTAGTCCTGGACGCCCTGTGTGACCCTCCATTTGAGCATCTTAGCAGCATTAAGATAGACTTATTATCTTATAAGACTACTTTGCTCTTAGCTCTGTGCTCAACAAAACGCGTTGGGGACCTTCACGCTTTATCGGTACACCCAATGTGTACCAGGTTTGCCCCAGACAGGTCAAAGGTCACCCTGCATCATAACCCTGCATATGTGCCAAAAGTCCCGACTCTAAATCCCAGAAGTCTGGACTTTGAACTGTCAACTTTTCCTCCTCTCCCAGTTCTGACTGCAGAACAGAGGCGTTTTAACGCGCTTTGCCCTGTGAGGGCCCTGAGCGTCTACATGGAGAGGACTGGCAGCACGGTGGCACAACTGGTAAAGCTGCTACCTCTCAGTGAGCAGGTCTCTGGTTCAAATCCCGGTCCGGGGGCCTTTCTGGGTGGAGTTTGCATGTTCTCTCCATGCATGCAAGGGTTTTCTCCGGGTGCTCCGGTTTCCTCCCACCAGTGCTAGGCAACGCTAATCCAAAAATTAGTTCCGCTATTTCTAAAGCACTAATTAATTTATTTAGGTCCGCAATTTCAAAAGCACTAATGTCTTATGAAAATTAGGGGAAGCTAATTATAATCCATCCATCCATCCATTTTCTTCTGCTTATCCGGGGTCGGGTCGCGGGGGTAGCAACCTAAGTAGGGAGGCCCAGACTTCCCTCTCCCCAGCTACTTGGAGCAGCTCCTCTGGGGGAATCCCAAGGCATTCCCAGGCCAGCCGAGAAACATAGTCCCTCCAGCGTATCCTGGGTCTTCCTCTGGGTCTCCTCCCGGTGGGACATGCCCGGAACACCTCACCAGGGAGGCGTCCAGGAGGCATCCTAACCAGATGCCCGAGCCACCTCAACTGGCTCCTCTCGATGTGGACTTCGATAATTATAATCCGCTAAATAAATTCAACAATTGAATTACCATGCTGTTGCTCCATTTGACCACTAGATGTCTGTCTTGATCAGCATAACAGCTTTAAATAATTTCTTTTCATTCAACTATATTCTATTTTTATTTTATTTTTTAAATAAAATAAAACCACAGTCCAAACAACACATTAGGAGAGATACCTTGAGTTTTTAAAACCACCAGATCATGATAAAGTGATTTCTTACCACACACACCCCAACAGCAGAAGAACGATCAGAGCTCTGACAAACTTTTCTGAAAGGCCACACCTGCTCCTTTATCTGCTTGCCTTTCAATCAGTGATGGAGAGCACCAACAGGTGCCACTGGTTACATCAAGAACATAAAAATACAATGAATTAATTCATTTATTTGCTCATTCTTTTGAGAATTGTGAAAAGTCTCTCCATTCTGTCTCTACTTACATTTGTTCTTCTCTGTTGTTGGATGTAACTGGGACCCCGTGTACATAATCTCATCTCATCACATGTACTACATGCGGTGCAAATGACAATAAAGACTCTCTGACTCTGATAATAATATTGTTTGTAATAATAATCATTTTCTTTGAGTATAACCAATAGACAAAATACACAGAACAAAACAGACCCTAATTACAACCAATAGACAAAATACACACAACAAAACAGACCCTGATTACACCCAAGAGTTCTTTTTTTTCTATTTTAAATCAGTTCTTGAATCCCGGATGATTAAAGGTCCATCAATCAATAATCTGGTAGTTTGTAGTTCATGATCCAGGGTAATATGTCCAGAAAAAAACAAATAGTTTGGTGCAATTTAAGTCCTACCGCACAGCTGCGGTGATCCGGTAGCTTGCCATCCTGGGTGGGAACAGGGGGTGAAAAAAACCCTGACCTAAACAAGGTCATAAACAAAACAAAAATTAGCATTACTTTATACACAGGACTAAACTGTTATCAAAATTTCTATAGGCAGTCAACAGATTTAATGAAAAGTAACTAAAATGATCCTAAAAGGATGAAATTACAAAAATCAAAGGATTTATTTAATACTTTACGTATATATATTCTATTCGGCCACGAAATTAACAAAATGAGAATGATCTTTTAATCCCTAAGACCACTTTTAAATCTCAAATACATGGGCGTGTCGCCAGACTCGCCACCGCATTTCTATTTCATAAAAGGAACCCAAATACATAAAACGAACGACTCACCGTCGAGTGGTCGACACAAAACACAGAATACAATCCTCCGGCCGCGTTAATTTAGCTTGATACAGCGGGGTTCTCCCATGATTTATGAACACACCGAGCGCAACCAGCTAGCCACAGAATTAGCCCCCGAGTTCACCTCTGACCCGGAAGATGTCAAGATGGAATAGTCCATTTTTAGTAGGGGGATACAGAAATCGACCGGTTTTTGTATTGCGTTTTTAATGATCGTTTTCATCGTAACTATAATTATTTTTATGTTAAATGTACATTAACAAGCATGAGCAATGTTAGGATGTAGGTGACTGGCCGGGGCGCGGCGGGGCCGGGGCCCCTGCTGATTGGGAGCCCCAGGCAACGGCATCATTTGCCTACATGGTAGATCCGCGTCTGTTCTCCCCTCTGCCCCCCCTCCCTCCTCTCTGCTCCCGGTGTACTTGCACCAATGGGGGAAAAAGCAGCTACGAGAGCCAGCGAGAGCCTGTAAATAAGTTTTTTCGTTTTTACTGATAGATAATTAGTTATTAGCGGTACTGCATTTTAAATAAAAATAGCACAAATCCGCTTATGAATTATAAAAGTTAGTCAAACCACAAAAACGCTGACAAATAATTTAGGTCAGCTGAAGCGGATTAGCGCTTTAGCGCTCTCCAGCGGTCTGTGCCCACCTTTGCCTTCCACAGTCCAAAAACATGCACAATAGGCTGATTGGTAACTTTAAATTGACCCTGGGTGTGAGTGAGACAGGTCTCTCTTGTAAATGAGTCCCCGTGGCTCAACAAGGCTAGCCTGTATAAATAAAGGTTGAATGAAAAAAAAAACTGGCAGTTGGTGAAAAACAAACCAATTGTTCATATGCTTTGCTAATCCTGCCGTAGGCATGGCCCTGTAAAAACAACGCTTCTTACACTGGGTGACTGAGGCCATAAAAAGGGCATACAGCAGTAAAGGTCAGTAGGTGCCCACTGGGGTACATGCTCACTCAACTAGAGGCCTGACCACTTCTTGGGCCTTATTCAGAGGTGTTCCAGTAGCAGATATCTGTGCAACTGCTAACTGGTCATCATCAAACAAGTTTGCAAAACACTACAGCCTAGATGTCACAGCACGTGACGTAACTCAAGCTGTTCTCTCTACCACAGAGAAATGAGCAACTGACGCCTGTGGTCTAAGGCAAAAAGTTATCATAAGTATGCATTTCCAGAGCATTTCCAGGGTGTGATTGAATTATGTTCCCATAGTCATGTTGTTGCACCGCAGTGGACTGACTGATAAGGGAACTGGAGGTTATGCACCATAACCCATGTTCCCTGAAGGAAGGGAACAAGGTGCAACACATGTTTGCCTCTCCAATGCCCAAGCTCTGTGAAGTGCATATGGAGAATGAACGTGTGACATCAGCGCCTTTTCTGCCAGGGGGGCGGGCTCCTGGTGACGCTGACGCCCACTTGCCTTAAAAGGCGTGATTGTATTGCTTCAGGTCAACCGCGCGGAGGTGCAATTCCCATAGTCATGTTGTTGCACCTTGTTCCCTTCCTTCAGGGAACATGGGTTATGGTGCATAACCTCCAGTTATCTGCAGGATGAAGTCTGTATTCTCAAGACATGGAATACCCAAAGAAGTTATTTTATTTGGAAGAAACGGGGATGTAGTATATAGTGCCGCGCACCAGTACATGAATGGGTTGTGATCTGTAATAATGAAGTGATATGTTGTGTGATGAAGCCAGGAGCGGTGCGGTTGTTAGTGCTAATGTGTTCTCATGACAATGGTTAATAAACAGTTCAGGAAGAGTCCATCAACATTAGCTAAATGTTAAAACCATCAGAACAGTAGCTGAAAGCCAAATTCATTAAAAAAACACTAGCTAAAAGCCGTAACTTGCAAAACATTAGCTGAAAGCCTAAAACAAAGAGTATGCTGAGATAGATTTTAAGGATATGAAGATATCACAGTGCATTTCTATGAGAAACTGAGTTTGTGAATGAAGTTAAATAATTCAAAAAGCAGAGCAAACCTCTTTAGGTCTTTGCTGTATGTCTTGAATGAGCAAAACATTTTGAATGGCTGAATTAGACGAACGTATCTATCATCCAAAACAAAATAAACAGTCTGTAAAGAGGGAAACAACAATGTGAATGTTTACTCAGCATTTACACAGTTAGGGATATTCAGATTAGTATTTTTGTCTTATTTGTTTAGTTTTAGAACATTTTTTTTAAATCAATTTCTGTCTTTTGTTCAAGTCTCTCAAGACTTGCCTGATTGAACAGTTCTTCCATGTTTCACATTCATTTGACAGATTACCAGCATTAGCATGGTTGTTTCCTGGATATTGTGGCTTTGTCTTTTCAGCATCTGGTCACTGTTGTGCACAGGTAAGTAAACATTTCTCAAGATACCCTGATGCATGCTCAATAATCCAGGTAGAAAAATCTAAAAAAGCTAAGTCTTGTCCTCTGGACATTCAAAATGGACATTGGACAACATGTCCATCTGGAAATTATTATTTTTTTGGACTGTCCAGAGGACCAGACTTAGCTTTTTTAGATTTCTCAAGATCATGAAGGCTGGCAATGTTGTAACTAGCTATGTTTACATGTGCAAACTTCTTTGACTGGATTGAAATGTTTTCAGACTAAATAATTTGAATGTATTATTTACATGGGCACAATCAGTTCATGACGAGCATTTACAGGCAGCAGGCTTTTATTCTGAATAGAAGTACTGACATGCGCAGAGTGATAAACTCTCCTTAAAAAACACGTTCTACTTCTGTTTTACTTCCGGGATGAACGTAAACCAACATGAACACCCAAAATGGACCCACGACAGGTTTTAATGACGGTGGAGACGTTACTGCACTCCCTGATTGAGCTACAGGTAATACAGATCCTTTTGAGCTCTTTCAAAGGTTCTAGTAGAAATATTGTATCACTCACAGACAAATTTTGCTGCCCCGACATGCTAATATTAGCATCTAACCAGGCTGAAATACGTGAGGTAGACATAGGTCGCACATGCACAGTCAGGTCACTTTCCACAATCGGGAAAAAAATGAACAAATTAAGTGTTTACATGCACACTGTTCGGATTATGATTTGGCATAAACTACCCATCTCATTCTGATTACAAATTCTTTCAGATCAAGCTGAATCAACAAAGAATAATCCGAACGAGACATTTACATGATGCATTTTTATTACGAATGGCCATTTAATCTGATTACTTATGTCCATGTAAACATAGCTATTGTCTGTATGGATGTTGGCTTGTCTTGGATGAACCACTGAATGAATGTCAATGAGACTTTCAGAAAGTAATCATTAAATGTACATCTACATCAAATTAATTTTTGGAATAAACCTGATTCAAAATGGCCACTAGAACAAGCAAATACAGTACATAAATAACTATAACTCAGTGATTTTTTAAGATAATGAGTGAAGATTTTGTGTAGAAGTAGCTGAGATGCTCACAGGGAAAAAAGATGAATATCACATCTGGATGCATAGCACCTGCCATATTTCATACCAGAGTTTTAGACTAAAATCAACTTATGTTTAAATATTATGGAGATGTATGAAGAATATTAGCATTATGTAAAATGTCATGTGATATTGCAATATTTCGCACTTTGTGTGTGTTGTGAAGGACTGTCAACTACTGCTACATGTATTTTAGAATATATATACATTTGACTGATATAACCATTTTTGTGTTAGCTAATGTCAATAGCTGAGGTGGCAATCTTCAGTTGAATTGACTACAAAACGGTGTGGACCTGCATGCAACAATTACTTTCTGAAAGTTTCAGTAAAAATCAACCAGTGGATTATTAGGTATTTTGCTAACATTCAGATTCTCCTCTAGCTCTCACCCAAGACAGATGCTTTTCCTCTCCCTCCCCCTGTTGTCTTCCTCCTGCTTCTGCTCTCTGTGCATCTCGGAGCTCCTGGTACACATCTCCCAAATGAAAAACACTATTATGGATCTGACGAGCTGAACTTCCAACGAAATCAACAAAATCTTTTCAACAAAACAACAGGGTCCTGAGAACCCTCTTGCCCGGTTGAGACTCACACTGTAGGGTGCGTCAGAGATCAGCTGATGTGTCTCCGGAGGTCGCTGAAAACAATTATATACAGTATTTGGATTTATGATAACAGGGGTTCTGCTATTTGGCACTGGCGGGGCTCTGTTTTATCAGCTTGAAGAAGACATTGGCAGCAATTTCTGACATAGCAAGCTTCAGAGTCTGTGTGAAAGTTTGGTTCTTGCTATGACGACTCAAAATCAGCTGATTAACGAGCTAAACCGTAAGATGGAGATGATTTGTGACAATCATAGGCCACCTGTGGCTTTAGACTCGACAGCATATGGGATTGATCTTGGGAAGGCTCATAACGTGGATCAGTGAAGAGCAATACCCATAAATCTTTGGACCAAGGATGTTCCAGCAGGACTCAAGACTGACAAGAAAAATAGTGTCTCTGTAGAAATTCAACAATTGTGGCTTATCTGAATCTGACTCCCCCCGTTTGGCCTCAGATATGAGCCAACTATCAAATTTCTCCTGTAAGTGGGGAAAAAGCTTTGTCTATTGCAAAAGATTCAAAGATTCAAAACAACGCAAAGCGTAAAAGGAAAAAGCGTAAAGCTGTCAGCAAAAATGTAGACTTCTCCCATCACCCACTCATTAACAAACTAACCAGGTGAGCAAACAGGTGATCTTAAATCACTACTGACCCCACGTGATCCAAAGCCACACCCATCCACCACATTCTGGCCCTTAATTATTACATAAAGTGTGTGTGAAGCAGACCAAGAAGTGATTTAAAGATGAAGATGTACCAGTGGAAGAGTCTGCATGAGGTTAATGATGTCCAGTTAACCAGTGAATACAGGGTACAGTGGTGGGTATTATAATCACAGCCAGTTATGAATCTTAGTGCACCATGATAGACAACATCCAACATCCGCAGGGTGCTTGTAGGAGCATTCATGTAGATAATGTCACCGTAATCAATGGAGGGAAGGAAAGTCACAGATATGTTTATTAAATTTGTTCATTTTTTTACAAAAGAAACACAATACAAGACAATCCCATTAATGATACGTACACAATGTAAAAAAAATGAAAGGTAGCAGAAAGAAGAATAAATCTTATTATATCTGCCCCTTTTTTCAAACAATCAGATTAAACAATAATAATCTTTCACCAGCAGTACAAAATGACTAACTCTTTCTAATTTTCTAATACTAATACTAATACATAACTAATAATTGATACAATACACATTACGCTAATTCATATATATTTTTTCAACAAATTCCTTTTGATCATTTTCTTAAATGTAAACAGTGACTTGGCATTTTTAACTACATTCTCCAAGCCATTCCATAATCTAATTCCCTGGATTGAGGTAGAACGTCCCTTCAAACTAGTTCTGAATTGTGGTTTTACAAACATCTCTGTCCCCTTAAGATTATAACAACTTTGTCTTTTAACAAAATTCATTTGGACATTTAAAGGTAATTCGTTATTCTGAGCCCTATACATAATTGATAAAATATTATAATCAACCAAATCATGGAACTTCAATAATTTCAGTTGATAAAATAATGTACTGGATGGATGACAGTAATGTTTTCTAGTGATAATTCTTACAGCTCTTTTCTGTAATACAAAAATAGGCTTTGTGATTGTTTTACACGCTTTCCCCCAAACATCAATACAATAGATTAAGTGTGGAACAATGATTGTGTTATACAACAAATACAGAGCTTTATCATTCAATAGGTCTCTGACCTTGTATAGTACTGCAATCGATTTAGCTATTTTTATTCTTACAGAATTTATGTGTTGTTTCCATGTCAGTTTGTCATCAATAATAACACCCAAAAACTTCACCTCACTCACTCTACAAATCTCAACACCCTCAATTTTGAGTGGAACATCAACAGTTTTCTTTTTATTACTGAATATCATGTAATTAGTTTTTTCTAGATTTAATGATAATTTATTGATTTTAAACCAAGTTTGTATTTTGGTAAATTCTGTCTTTATCAATTCCAACATTTGTTCTATATCTTCACCTAAACAGAAAAATGTGGTATCATCAGCAAAAAGTATACATTTAAGGAGTCCTGACACATTTACCAAGTCATTCACATATAAAATAAATAGCTTTGGTCCAAGCACAGAGCCCTGGGGAACTCCACATGTGATATTACAGAGGTCAGATCTTACATCATTTATTTGTACAAATTGTTTCCTATCTTTTAAGTAGCTAGATACCCACTGTAATGCTGGTCCTCTAATACCATATTTGTTCAGTTTTTCTAGGAGAATGGTGTGATCAATAGTATCGAATGCTTTTTTTAAATCAACAAAAATACTGACACAATATTGTTTTTGATCGACAGCAGTAGTTATTTGTTCCATTAATTCCATGAGAGCCATTGATGTAGAGTTTTTAGCTCTGAACCCATATTGACTGTTGCTTAGAATATTTTGTTTGTCTATAAATTGATCTAGTCTGTTCACAAATAGTTTTTCAAGAATTTTAGAAAACTGTGGTAACAAGGATATAGGTCTATAATTGTTGAACACACATTTATCACCATTTTTAAAAAGAGGAACTACCTTAGCTACTTTCATATTATCTGGAAATATTCCTGTTGAAAATGATAAATTACATATGTATGTAAACGGCTCAATAACATGGCTCATTATGTCCTTTACAAACATCATATCCATGTCCACCCAGTCCTTTGATCTCTTGTCTGTAAGATTTTTTACTACATTCATTATTTCCTCTTTGTTAGTTCCATTTAGAAAAATACTGTTTGCACAGCCTGTAATTGAATGGCTCACATTATTATCTACTTTTGGTATTTTAGCTGCAAGGCTTGATCCAACATTCACAAAATATTGATTAAATCCATTGACAATTTCATTTTCATCATAAACTTCATCTTTTTCTTTTACAAAATATTTTGAAATACTAGTTTTTGCTTTATGATTCTTCATAACACTATTCATTACTCGCCATGTTGCTTTCATATCACCATTACTTTTATCTAATAATTTACTATAATATTCTTTCTTATGTTTCCTTATAATCCCTACTAATTTATTTTTATACTTTTTATATTTTTCTTCAGCGTTCTGACTTCGCAATTTCAAGAAACATGAATACAAATAATTCTTTTTTTTACAAGCATTTCTCAACCCTTTTGTCATCCATGGTTGGTCAACGATATTTCTCTTTGTATAATTTGTTTGTACACAATTCTTTTCATACAGAGTTTCCAAGATATTCATAAACTCATCATATGATCTGTTCACATCATCAACATACACTTCATTCCAGTCTTGTTTATCTAGGTCCTCTTTTAATTTTTCCAAAACTTTTTTTGATGTGTTTATGATCTTTTTCTTTGTTTTAACTGCTTTTGTGATACTTTGATCATTTTTATAGATTGTGAAAACTGGTAAATGATCACTTAAGTCGGTCGTTAAAATACCACCTATCACCTCTCCGTTTGTTATATTTGTGAAAATATTATCAATTATTGTGGCACTATGAGTTGTAATTCTTGTTGGCTTGGATATCAACGGATACATATTTAAACTGTACATAGAGTTTATAAATATACTGGTGTTATTTGAATCTGTTTTATTT
>JBBPBX010027130.1:13545-26135 GCA_038048925.1 Garcialebias charrua
TTTATTTATTATTTTATTTTTTTATTTTTTTATTACGCTAGACTGCATGGTTTTCACCTTAATTTTATCCTCGAACATACAGTATATGACTCTTAACTTTTGCCAAAGGTGGCTTTGGGTGATCTAGTTGGTTATAATAACTTAGGGTATTTTCTTTTTGTCCCCCCACCCCCCAACCTTTTTATTTATTTATTTTTTTTTTATTTATTTATTTATTTAATTATTTATTTATTATTTAATTTTGTTATATTGTGTGGTTTGCACCTTGGTTTATTGTTGAACATGTGACTGAACTTTCGCCAAAGTTTGATTTGGGTTACCTAATTGGCTATGATAACTTTTATTATTATTTAATTTTGCTGGACCAAAGTGTGCTTTGGTTGATCTAATCGGTTATAATGACTTTACTTAATTTTGCTGGACTGAGTGGTTTACACCTTAATTTTTCGTTGTACATGTGACACTGAACTTTCGCCAAAGTTTGCTTTGGGTGACCTAATTGGTTATAATAACTTTTATTATTATTTAATTTTGCTGGACCACACGGAATTCACCTTAATTTATGTGACTCTGAACTTTCACCAAATTTTGCTTTGGATGATCTAATCGGTTATACAGTAATTACTTTTTATTTAATTTTGCTTTACTGAGTGGTTTTTGATATAATTTATTGTCGAACATATATGACTCTGAACTTTTGCTTTGGGTGATCTAATCGGCTATAATAACTTTGGATGATCTATTCGATTATAATAACTAAGTATAGTATTTTCATTTTGTCCCCCCCACACTTTTTTTAAAAAAAAATATTTTTATTTTTTATGCTTGACTATGTGGTTTTCACTTTAATTTTATCATCAAAATGGTGTCAACTAATACAAGTTATTACTGTTAAAGGTCATCGGCTCTTCACGGGTCAAAAGGAGATGGTGTATCGGAAGGTTCAGGAGTTAGAAGAGGACCTGCAGTCTGCCCATGTTTTGAGGGCAGGCATAGGTTATATTTGGTTTGGGGTTGAAGAGAGATTTATTTTTATTAATGTGTTATTATTTCTTTTGCTTACTATTAAACGGGGTCCTTACACAGATGTTTTTTTTTTTAATTGTTATTATTTGGGTTGTCTTTGTTTTGTTATCAACAGACGTGGAGGTGTGCTCATCCTGCTTTTCATTTCTAATTTGGTCATATGTTACACAACGCTGATAATGTCAGGGCAGATATAGGTGTAACTTCGACACGTTTTATTACCTGGAATGAGAAAGGGATGAATGGACCCAACAAGAGAGCTAGGATTTTTACTCATTTAAAGAGGCTAAACGCAGAAATAATATTTTTACAAGAAACCCATTTAAAGTTAGCAGATCATAGCAGGCTTAGGAAGAACTGGATTGGACAGAGTTACCATTCTAACTTTAATAATAAAGCACGCGGGACAGCCATCCTGATCCACAAAAAGTATTGTTCACACTATCCCAGACCATTTCTGACCCCCAGGGACGATTTGTGATAGTATCTGGGTCGTTATTTAACACTCCAGTAATCCTAGCTAGCATTTATGCACCAAATTGGGATGATGTTAGTTTTATACGTAAACTGACTTCTCTCTTTCCTGACTTAAACAGACATAGTCTTATTTTATCAGGTGACTTTAACATGGTTATGGACCCAGCTATGGACCGCTCTAGCCCTAAAACTTTGACACGGTCTAAAATGTCTCTTGCTCTAGGTGAGTTTGCCGAGAAAGTAGGTTGGGTGGATCCTTGGAGGTTCTTTAACCTACACAAAAGGAATTTTCCAACTTTTCACATGTTCACCACACATATAGTCGCATTGATTTTTTCTTCATTGATAAGACACTTCTCCCTTTTACGAAGAGAATTGAATACCATACAATTGTTGAATCAGACCACGCACCGGTTTTCCTGGATATCCCATTTTCTCAAAATGTCACACAACCACTCTTTTCACTGTTATGCCGACGATACACAGCTTTACATCAGGACTGGAGCATCCTCATCTTCCACCTTGTCATCTCCATCTTCACTCACTGCCCTCTCTGCCTGCCTGGAGGCAATTAGGGCATGGATGAATCAGAACTTTCTTCAATTAAACTGCTCCAAGACTGAGGCCATACTGATTGGCACCCCTCACCAGGTACAAACATCTCCTATAACAACACTTTCCTTTTCTGGACAAGACATCCCCCTCTCCACCTCTGTTACTAATCTTGGAATAAAAATGGACTCCAATCTTACATTTGAAAATCACATTAAGCATCTGTTTAAAACTTGCTTCTTCCATCTTCGAAACATCTCCAGACTTCGCCCATCCCTAACTTTTTCCGATGCTGAGAAGCTCGTCCATGCTTTTGTCTCCTCCAGGCTCGACTACTGCAACTCCCTGTTTATTGGAATCCCTGGCAAAAACCTTCAGAAACTTCAATATATTCAAAACAGTGCAGCAAGGATCTTGTTGAGAGTTCGTAAATTTGAACATATTACGCCCATTCTCCATAACCTTCATTGGCTTCCTGTCGCCTACAGAATTCAGTACAAAACTGCTCTCATTACACATCAATGCTTACACGGAACTTCACCAGATTATCTGAAGGATATTCTTATTCCATACTCATCCACCCGCTCGCTGCGGTCACAGAACAGCAATCTCCTTCACATTCCGAGAACCAAATTAAGGACCATGGGAGACCGGGCTTTCAGTGTGGCTGCCCCCCGCCTGTGGAACTCTCTTCCTGACTGTCTAAGAGCCCCACAGTCTGTGGTTGACTTTAAGAGCGACTTGAAGACCTTTCTTTTCGACCAAGCATACTCTACCTCCTCATGATTCTACTTTTGATCTTAGCTGATATTGTTATTGATTTTAATTGTTTTATTTGTTTTATTGACATTTAATTCTGTTGCTCCTTGTAGCACTTTGAGATTTTCATTAATGAAAAGTGCGTTATAAATTGAATTCATTATTATTATTATTATTACAACCAAGAGTCTGGAGATTAGACACATCCCTGATATCAGATAAAGATTTCTGTGAATTCATTGGTAAAGAAATTGATGAGTTTCTATACTTTAACAGCTCTGATTTAATATCACCATCTACATTATGAGAAACGCTTAAAGTAGTTATAAGAAGGAAGATAATTTCTTATTCTGTCTCACGTAATAGGAAAAGAAAACAAAAAACAAAAGAACTCCTGGAATCAATAAAACAAATTGATCAGCAATACTCTATTACCCCAACGCCTGAGCTATATAAAGATAGGATTACACTGAAGACCGAATATGACTTATTGTCAACAGAAATAACTGAAAAACACCAGCTTTGGCTAAAAGGACAATATTACGAACATGGAGATAAAGCAGGCCGTCTTTTGGCTTACCAACTTAAATGTAAATCAATGTCCCGTCTAATACCTCAGATACGTAATACTCCACAATCCTTGACTGTAGATCCGATAGAGATAAACAACACCTTTAGAGATTTCTATTCCAAACTATATACATCTTCTTCTCCACAAGACAAATCTTAAATGATATCCTTCTTAGATAACATTGATATACCTCAAGTAGACACAGAAGTCAAAGATAGCCTTAAAGAAGCCATAAAACTACAAGAGATCTTTGACTCTATTCATAAAATGCAGAGTGGCAAATCACCTGGGCCAGATGGTTTCACCGTTGAGTTTTATAAGAAGTTTTCTTCTCAACTTGCTCCCTTACTACTGGAGATGTTTACGCACTCCTTCAATCAGAACCATCTACCACAAACTCTAACGGAGGTTTCCATTTCACTTCTTTTAAAGCCTGGCAAAGACCCGAAAGAATGTGGGTCATATCGGCCTATATCTTTGCTCAATGTTGACGTTAAAATTTTAGCCAAACTACTAGCCTCAAGGCTTGAGAATGTTACAACCAATATCATCTCAACAGATCAAACTGGTTTTATAAAGGATCGTCACTCCTTTACAAATATTTGCAAACTTTTAAATATTATCCATTCTCCTGCGTCTGGTGAGACTCCTGAAGTGGTTGTCTCTTTAGACACGGAAAAAGCATTTGACCAAATAGAATTTAGTTATTTATTTACTGTGATGGAAAAATTTGGCTTTGGTTTGAATTTTATAACCTGGATATGTTTATTATATACATCACCCAAAGCATCAGTAATTAGTAACAAGATATCTTCTCACCTGTTTTCTCTTTCGAGGGGTACACATCAAGGTTGTCCTCTAAACCCACTTTTATTTGCCTTAGCTATTGAGCCCCTATCAATAAAATTTCGATCAACCTCTAATATCTTTGGTATTCGTAGGTTTGATACCGAATATAAAATTTCTTTATATGCTGACGACTTACTGTTATATATTTCTGACCCACTATCATGTATCCCTAATATTGTTAATATCCTCAATGACTTTGGGAGTTTCTTGGGTTATAAATTAAAATTTTCTAAAAATGAATGCTTTCCCATTAACGATTTGGCGCTTCAGTTACCAGACATTGCACTCCCTTTTCAAACATCAAAGTCTGGATTTAAATATTTAGGTATACATATCACCCGTGCCTTTTCTGATCTCTATGAAAAGAACTTCAAACCTCTCTTGCTTAAATTGGAAGCTGATTTTAAGAGATGGTCTAATCTCTTTTTATCTCTTCCAGGAAGAATTAACTGCATAAAAATGAACGTGTTACCCCGTCTGCTATATCTGTTTCAGTGTCTCCCAATATTTCTGACTACAGTATTTTCTGGTGTATAGGTCGCACCGGTGTATAGGTCGCATTGTCCAATTATCACCAATAGATTGGAAAAATCCCTAGATAGGTCGCACTGGTGTATAGGTCGCACCTACGTTTAGCTCTGCTGCAAATGTCTGCCACAGGAGCGCACAGCAAGGCTTTTAAGAAGATTAACACTTAAAAACAATTATTTGTTTGATAAAAATTATAGCAAATATGTGTCTGAGCTGAACTTTTCCTTAATAAATGAACGTAATTGTGAAATGAGCTGGATTAAAAAATTTGTTTCACCGAAAGTGATAACAAGCCATATATAGGTCGCACCTGAGTATAGGTCGCAGGTCTTGAAAAAACATAAAAAGGTGCAACCTATACACCGGAAAATACGGTAAATCCTTTTTTCAATCCCTAAACAAAATGCTCTCCTCTTTTATTTGGGCAAATAAAAATGTAAGGATTCGTAGAGAGTTTTTTGAAAGGCCTAGAGATAAGGGGGGCCTGCTTTATCTAACATGAGAAATTATTACTGGGCATCTAATATTCAAAAAAATCATATATTGGGATCAGAATCCACAATTGGATTGGTGTAGGATTGAAGCAAATTCCTGCCCCACCACCTCACTTTCTGCTTTGATCACCACCGGATTACCATTTTCACCCTTTAAATTCACTTCTAATCCTGTTGTATCTTCCTCTCTTAGAATATGGATACAATTCAGACAACATTTTAATTTAAAAGAATTTTCTTTATACAGCCCTATTTGTCATAACCACCTTTTCCCTGCAGCTAGAATGGATCATACCTTTGCTTTGTGGAGGAGGAATGATTTGGACACATGTGACAATTTCTATATACGGTAGACTGTATTTTTGCTAATTTCAATGTCCTTTCGTCCAAATTCCACCTACAAAAACATGATCTATTCAGATATTTTCAGGTCCGTCATTTTATTAAAAGCCAGAGCCCAACTTTTCCTACATCTCCGGCAGACTCGGGACTTGAATTTTTTTTACATAACCCCATGCATATCAGGAAACACATCGCAAACATTTCGAACATAATTACTTCTCTTCGGGAACCGACATTAGACGCGTTTAGAATTGTGTGGTCTGAGGAACTGGGATTTGTGGTTTCTGGTGATCTTTGGGACAGTGCACTGGAAAAAATCAATGGAACTTCATCCTGTGCACGACTTAGCTTGATACAGTTCAAAGTCCTTCATAGAACATACTTTACTAAGTCTAAACTCTCTAGAATATACAATGACATTGATGATAGATGTGAGCGGTGTCACCTTGCCCTAGCACATATGACCCACATGTTTTGGACTTGCCCGAAATTAACTGAATTTTGGTCATCCATCTGTAAAACACTAAATGATGCATTTAATACCAAAATCAAACCTTCTGCAGAAATGGCCATATTTGGAGTGTTGACTGAAGAATCTATGTTAACTGTTGATAAGAGGAACATTTTCGCCTTTGCTTCTTTGATAGCTCGTAGAAATATAGCCCTGCATTGGAAATTCTCTGAACCACCCAAGGTTTCAATCTGGCTCACTGATCTAATGTTTTTCTTAAAATTTGAGAAAATTAAATATTTCACTAGAGGCTCAACAAGACAATTCCATAGGATGGGGGATCCTATGAATAAGTACTTCACGAATCTCAAGTCCCTCCCATGAACCTGTAGGCCCTAAGATATACATTTAATTTTGGATGTTTAGTTATTGACATGTCAGGAGACATACACCCATCGTCTGTTTTTTTTTTTATCTCTTTTTCTAATCTCTCTTCTTATTTTATATGTATATATGGGTGGGTGGGGTGGAGGCAAAAAATTCTTATTAAAATCTTTCTTCTTGCCTGAGAAAAAAATTTAATATTACAAAAATCCTCTCACAAACAAGCACATAGTGACGTAGACATTCTGCAGAGGGAGGGGGGGAGGGGGAGACACCGAGAACGATGAACAATGTTCATAGAAGCTCTCGAGGGCACTGTAAGAGTTCTGATAAGGATGGAATAATCAGCCAGCTCCCTCCGATGAGATCCGTAAACATTCTTGAGGTATGTCGGGGAATGGCCAAGGTCAACACTAATGAGAATCCAAGAGTCCTGAAATGATGATAGAATGTTTATTCAGCTGGTTCACTCTGGTTGACGGTGGAAATTCCCCAATGGGCGGAGTTGAGCGTCAGATTACATGTCCTCCAGGCGTATTCAGATAAGGTGGCCTTCAAGGTCAGCCAGGGGAGCCAGATTCAGATAACACACAGTTTTTTTGGGTACAGGCAGAACATAATGACATCTACCTTGAGTCTGTGTTGGTCCAAAAACAATTCTGAAATGTCCAAATTATTAGGCCACACCGATGGAAAGTGCCTGAGTAAAAATCCCCAAGATCTGATCCATTCTGCCCAAGGCAACTGAGTCTGGGTACACAGGCAAGAACCAAACCATCACAAAGGCAAGCAACGTGATCAGGTCCCAATTTGTTGCCGACGGCTTCTTTAATTGTAGATAAAACCAGCAACCAGCTGAATCCAAATAGCAGGAACCAATTATCGTAAATCCAATTTAATATGCGTCCTTAAAATCCACAGATGATAGCTGAGAATAGACACTTCATCAAGTCTTCAAGTCCATGAGATATCCAGCTGCGTACATGCCAACAGGGCAAATCAGCTAGCCTAAAGCCTGTTATCTCTTTGAAGAAATGTTATCAAATTGTGTAGAGAGACCAACTGGCCAATTAAGTCCATAATTATGGTTCAGAAGATATGCAAGAGAGGCTCAGAAGCAGTTTCACAGACAAACAGAGCAGCAAATCAAAGCGGCGTGGGAGGGGAAGTGTCCATTGTCTGCAGAAGCAAGTGGTGAAGTGATTTGAGAGTTGATCAGTTTTTCTAGAACCTTGGCTAAAAGTC
This sequence comes from Garcialebias charrua, assembly GCA_038048925.1. Classification (NCBI taxonomy): domain Eukaryota; kingdom Metazoa; phylum Chordata; class Actinopteri; order Cyprinodontiformes; family Rivulidae; genus Garcialebias; species Garcialebias charrua. Next base: position 21,227 of record JBBPBX010027130.1, read on the forward strand.
AGTTTAGAGATTGGTCGATAGTTGTTCAGTGAGGTGGGGTCACCCCCCTTCAGCAAAGGAAGAACAAAGGCTTTTTCCAAGCATCCGGAATGGAGTTTTGGTTTATGGACAGATGAAAGATGTGGGGGACTGTGATGATATGAGCGGCCATCCTTAAGAAATAGGGTGGAAGTTCATCTGGACCTGCAGATTTTTTAGGATCAAGAACTTTTAACAGTTTATTTACCTCACTAACTGAGAACGGAGAAAAAGAGAAGGTGTGATTAACTGAGGATAGACTTGTAGAAGGGATTTGATTTGTAGAAGTTTTGTTATTAGATGAAGTGGCTGATTTTCCGTTTGTAACTGTGTCAAATAATGAACTAGAAGCAACAAAATGTTTATTGAAACAGTTCAGGATCTCGTGCTTATTTGACACAGGAACAGAGTCAACAAGAAGTTGTGATGGGAGGTCAGATGATTGGGGGCTGCCTGAGAGCGATTTGATGGTTTTCCAGAATCTTTTAGGGTCGTTTAGATATATGGAGGTCTGAGATTAACAAAAATAGTTATGTTTTGCAGCTTTGATGGCAGTTGTGCATTTATTCCTCAGCTGCTGAAAATTCAACCAATCAGTGTCTGAGCCAAAATTTCTCGCTGTAGCCCAAAGATGGTCTCTCTTGTGCAGGAGATCAGCTAGTTTCAATAGTAAACCAGGGGCTGTCACATCCCTTTATCCTGAACTGGCAGAAAGGAGCGTATTTGTTCACAAAATAAATGAAACTATTATGAAAATAGTTCCAGGTAGTAAAGACAAGAAAGTCCATGCTCAATAATCCAGGTATCAAATCTGATCATTCTCAATCAGGGCATCTGGACAGTTTCTTTTTTAGTAGAAACGTTTCACCCTCACTCCAGAGGGCTTCATCAGTCAGAGTAGTTCCAGCACGCTGTTCTCCCACCAAGTAAACAACTTAAGTGGACCAACCAGTTTGCTGGAGCCAAGATGGTTTCTGGAGGCCGTCCTGTCCCTCGTCGACTCCTCCCAGGCAGGCAGCCACAGCCAAAGTGGTTCAAGACAAGAAAGTCCATGCTCAATAATCCAGGTCTTGAACCACGTTGGCTGTGGCTGCCTGTCTGGGAGGAGTCGACGAGGGACAGGACGGCCTCCAGAAACCATCTTGGCTCCAGCAAACAGGTTGGTCCACTTAAGTTGTTTACTTAGTGGGAGAACAACGTGCTGGAACTACTCTGACTGATGAAGCCCTCTGGAGTGAGGTTGAAACGTTTCTACTAAAAAAGAAACTGTCCAGATGACCTGATTGAGAATTATCAGAGTTCCAGGCAGTGTTCACATCATATTTTTTTTTTTCTTCATTCGACTTCTCCCTTCAGGGGTCGCCACAGCGAACTAGTCGCACGAAGACTTGGCAATTGTTTGTTTTACGTCTGATGCCCTTCCTGACAACCACAGACCACCGAGCTACCACAGCCCTCTGTGTGGAGCAGAGAGCTGACATCTAAGGTTCTCGAGGGAGCAGATGGTGTGGGTTAAGGGGCTTGCTCAAGGGCCCAGAGTGGGGTAGATGAGGGCGGAGACACGTGTGACTGCTTCACTTATCCCACCCACATTTTTGATGTTGTCGGTACCGGGGCTTGAACCGGCGATCTTCCGATCACAAGCTCAAGTTCTTAACCTCTGCGCCACCAATCCCACAGTGTTCACGTCATCAGTTAGTAGAATATGTTGCCAGTCAAAGTGAGATAGATCCCAGAGAAATGACTGTTCACAAAAACGTTTCAAATCCCTTTTTTGAATTAATCTGGGCTTAGAAGGTGGAAATTTAATATCTCTGAGATCCGCTATTACACAATCTAAAAAAGCTAAGTCTGCTCCTCTGGACATTCAAAAAACAAAACAAAACAAAGCAAATTGGGACTGCCATGACAGCTGTGCCAACTGTTGCTGTCATTGGGACCACCCCCATCCTTGTCAAGTCTAACCCATGCTTACCATCTGGTTTGTTCTAGAAAAGTGACCTTTATACACGTAAACGATGGAGACAGGTCCAATATGTATCTGAGGTGGCGGCACAGTTGTCGTGGCGGCCCCATTGACAGCAACAGTTGGCGGCACCGCCATCATTGTAGTCCCATTGGTAGCAAAAGGTGGTGGCACAGCCATTGCGGCGGCCCCATTAACAGCAACAGTTGGCGGCACAGCTGTTGTGGTGGTCCGAATGACAGTAACAGTCGGCGGCACAGCTGTGGTGGCGTTCCAATGACAGCCCCATCTCCTCATCATGGTTGCTCTAAGGGAAGTCCATCTTGAACTGTTGTTTCCATAGCTTGTCCAATGTGACAGCAGATTTTCTGTTGACGGTGACTATTGACCGACAACCTGGTCTTCCACAGCATTCTCGTCTATGTGGCCCATTCACTGTCCAACCGAGCATAGTTTTAATGGCAAAAGGTCCACCTTCACTCCTGATGACCTCCATGTTCATGCCAATCAAAAGCTCCACCTGCGTTTTAATCTCTGGCAAACAAACATGCTTCAAGTGTGGCCAGTTATCTAGATCTTGTTGCTTTGGGATGTTACTCATGTCTACAGTCATTCTGTACTGAGTGAATAGGTCAGGCATGTCACAATACATGTCAATGTCCAATATGGCAATTTCAAGTTCAGGGACAATGAAACTGTCCACCACTTTATCTTGTCCCATGGTGCGCAAGATAATTTTTGTTTTTCTCCCAGTGAGATTTAGTTTGTCTATAATGCCACGTCCTGACCAAACGCGTTTTCAACTGCAGGAGCGTCCAGTTTACATGCAAAGTCAATGGGGGACGCGCCTCCAGCCGCGTCTTGGCGTAGGGCGTCATGTCACGTGCGTGTTGAGCGTGCTGGAAAGCGTTTTCCGTGCACGTGAACCCGCTTCAGCCTCCAAGCACGCGTTGATCATTGCTGAAGTTTTCGCCGTTCAAACGCCGTTTTTGGTTGATCAGGGAGAGTCGGGGGGGGGAGAGAGGGGGAGAGTCCCTATGTGACGCGGAAACGAGGGGACGGGTATTGCGCAACTATGTGACGTATTGTTTGTGGGACACAGAAAAAACCCGCGGAGTCATGGACTATGGAAGAGAAACTCATTGTAGCTGTGTGTTCGCGACAAGTCCTTCACGACCAGTCAAGTCTGCTCTCTACAGAGACTGGCGGAGTGCAGTGAGGAACTCGGTGTACCGGTAAGCTCCTCCCACACCCCCCTGCCGCCACACCGCCGCAGCTTCTCTTTCTGGTCAGGACACCACTGGGTCCAGTGCGTCCACTTGCCTGCGTGACGAGCCTTTTTGCCGTTGAAAAGCTGTTTGGTCAGGACGTGGCATAAGACCCAATGTACAAAAATGATGCTGAACAACCTTGGTCCAGAAAGGCATAAGTTTCCACTGTTATTTGACTTTTTTAGGTTTTACTTTGACTGGCACAATGGAAAGCTTACAGTCCTGTTCAACGACCCCAGTAAGACCATTAGCCTGGACTGTGACAGGAGTGTTACCTGCTTCAGTATCAAGTTTGACCTCATTCTTTTCCTTGTGGTGGATATGGAGAATATTTGCATGTCTGAAACCACAGATTTGACATGAAATACATTTTCTGCATTATTTGCTAATGTGCCCAGTACACAGGCAGCCAAAATAGACACCTTCTTCATCTTATTCTTCTTTCGGCTTTTCCCTTTTCAGGGGTCGCCACAGTGAGTCATCCTTCTCCACCTCACTCTGTCCTCTGCATCATCTGTACTCCAACTACCTTCATGACCTCTAACTGCATCCATATATCTCCTCTTTGGCCTCCCTCTTTGTCTTTTTCCTGGCAGCTGCATTTCTAACATCCTTCTACCAATATACCCACTGTCCCTCCTCTGGACATGTCCAAACCATCTCAGTCTGGCCTCCCTAACTTTATCTCCCAGTTGTTCAACATGTGCTGTACCTCTGATGATCTCATTCCTGATCTTATCCATCCTTGTCACTCCTAAGGAGAACCTCAGCATCTTCATTTCTGCCACTTCCAGTTCTTTCTCCTGTCTTTTTGTCCATGTCTCTGTCTCCAGACCATACAACATAGCTGGTCTCACCACTGTCTTGTAAACTTTTCCTTTGACCTTTGCTGACACCTTTTTGTCACAAATCACTCCTGAAACTTTTCTCCATCCACTCCATCCTGCCTGGACTCTCTTCTTCACCTCTTTACCACATTCCCCATTTTCCTGGACAGTGGACCCCAAGTACTTGAAGTCCTGCACCTTTGTGACCTCTGCTCCTTGTAGCCTCACTGTTCCACTGGCCTCCCTCTCATTCACACACATGTACTCTGTCTTACTACGGCTGACTTTCATTCCTCTTCTTTCAAGTGCATACCTCCACCTCTCCAAGTTCTCTTCCACCTGTTCCCTGTTCTCACCACAGATCACAATGTCATCTGCAAACATCATAGTCCATGGGGATTCCTGCCTGACCTCATCTGTTAGTCGGTCCATCACCAGAGCAAACAAGAAGGGGCTCAGAGCCGATCCTTGATGCAATCCCACCTCCACCTTGAAGCTATCTGTCACTCCTACAGCACATCTCACCACTGTCCTGCTGTCTTCATACATGTCCTGTACCAGTCTAACATACTTTTCTGCCACTCCAGATTTCCTCATGCAATACCACACCTCCTCTCTTGGCACTGTCATATGCTTTTTCTAAATCCACAAACACACAATGGAGTTCTTTCTGACCCTCTCTGTACTTCTCTATCAACATCCTCAAAGCAAAGATGGCATCGGTGATGCTCTTTCTTGGCATGAAAACATACTGCTGCTCACAGATAGTCACCTCTTGTCTAAGTCTTCCTTCCACAACTCTCTCCCAGATCTTCATCGTGTGGCTC
>JBBPBX010027131.1:0-14043 GCA_038048925.1 Garcialebias charrua
ATATATATATATATATATATATACTGTAGTATGTATTATTACAGTATCTGAATATGTATACATAATGTGTGTGTGCATCTTTGGTTGTATCTTGCTAAACATATATTAAAGTACAGTATTGTATTCCACCAAAATTATTTAAATATGCTAAACTATACGTTCCTATACATGCAGTTTTAATAGCTGTATGCCTAAAATTTAAATATGTGTCAATAGGATTACTATTCAGCGTGTTATGATTGATTAAATGCGCTGATACTTTATTGTGCCAGCCAAATATATAAGGCTGAGTGGAGCGGTGGACAGCGCCAAGATGGCTGCCCTAAATCTCGTCAGCTCCAATAGGCGAGAGCGGGCCATGCGGTATCTAGTGTTCTATATATGATATCTATGGGCAGTCCTCTTGCCAGGCTTACCAGACTCAACCTTCTTTTCAGCCAAAGGTTGACCAGACTCAACCTTCTTTTCAGCCAAAGAACGAGTGATGGTACAAGCTGGAAATGCCTCAGGAAAGTCTCGAGCACATTCGTCTGAAACAGATGGAGAAGCTCGGTCCACCGGAGGAGGTGCAACATCTCGCCACACGCGTCCACCTGCCAGGTTGTTTCCTAGAATGAAAGACACACCTTCCACAGGCAAAGAAGGACGAATGCCTACATTTACTTCTCCTTGAACCAGTTCCGACTGCAAGTAGATCTTATGGAGAGGCACAGAGAGAGTTTTCAACCCAATACCTCTAATAAAGACACTACAACCGGTATCAGAAACTGGAGAAAATGGCAAAACAGATTCCAATATGAAAGACTCAGATGCTCCAGTGTCACGCAGAATCTTCACAGCCACTTTTTTTAAACTGCCAGACAAAGAAACAAACCCCTGTGTGATGAAAGGAGCATAGTCTTGTCCAACATCCTTCTCAAAGGCCAGGGGATCTGTGCAGTCCAGTTCTGGAAAAGACTTAAAGTTAACAGGTGCAGCTAAAACAGTTGGTCTAACTCTTTCAACTTCAGCTGGAGGTGTAGACTCCACTGAAGGAGACTGCGAAACACTGGCTAAAGCCACAGATTTTCGATGATCTTGTTTACTCCTACTTATGTGGAATGTGGAATTCCAAGGACACTCGTTTTTCCAGTGTCCCTTCTCACGACAATAGTTACAAATTGAGTTGTCTTTAGAATGCAAAGTAGGATCCCATCTAGTTTTACTAGGGAACCATTCATGGTGGGATTCCTTAGGGCTATGACCATCTTCCAAATTATAATCCCTCACAGCTCTATGTGTCAGAACATAATCATCTGCTAAAATGGCAGCTTTAGCAGCAGTTTTTACTTTATGGTCATTAACATAAGTGGCAACCCGATGTGGAACAATGTTCATAAACTGTTCCAACACTATCAACTCACAAAGGGATTTCAAATCATCCACACCCTCTGCTGATAACCAACGATAGAACTGCGTGTTTAATTCTCTGACAAGATCTGTATTTGTCTGTTCTTCAGCCTTCCTATAATTCCTAAATTGTTGCCTGTAATATTCAGGTACCCGTTCATAAGATTTCAAAACAGCTTCTTTAACAGACTTGTACACCTTTCTTTCAGCTGAAGGCAATGAAACATAAGCTTTTTGGGCCTTACCCACCAGCACACTTTGTAGTAGAATGGAGCAATCTGGATCACTCCAGTCATTGTCCTCTGCCATGTCCTCAAACAAAGAGAAAAACACATCAGGATCGTGTTCATTAAATTTAGGTAACAGCTTCAACATGTTAACCAAGTTACGTCCAGAAGACCCATCACCAACTTGAGACAGATTAAGAGTTCCACCACTTAACCTGCCCTCAGACCTCAACTTCAGATGCTCAGCTTCCAGAGATAATTTCTTAAGCTCCAACTCATGTGCATATGCCAACCTCTTATCTTCCCGTTCTTGTGCTAACTTCTTTTCCTCATATTCACGTGCTAACCTCTTTTCTTCAAATTCATGTTCACGTGCTAATCTCCTGTCTTCCTGTTCAAGTTCACGTGCTAACCTCCTCTCTTCCTGTTCACGTGTCAACCGCCTTTCTTCCTGTTCATGTGCCAGCCGTAACTTTTCCAACTCAAACTTCATTTCAACCTCAGATCTTTTAAATTGAAACATTAGTTGAGAATCTTGGGTTACGGTTGGATCCAAAGTTTCCCCATCTGACTTAGAGGCACCAGTTAACGAATCTGCACCACCGGAAGTCATGTCCGTTATGTCAGCATCTGAAAGAGAAATAGTAAAGACATTCATTTTTTCAAGATTGTCTTTTAAAAAACTCTTTAGCTGGGGTAACCTCAAACCTTTTACAGCTTCAAAATCAAGTTTAAAGTGTTCAGCTACCTGACGAATCTGCTCCTTAGTGAGCTTTTCCAAAAGTTCTAAAGTTGGGGAAGCCAAAAAAGAACTCACAATATCCATTTTTAAACAAACCAAATTCCAACAGCTAGTCACCAAATACCAAATTCAAACAGCTAGTCAGATACCAAATACCAAATTCCAACAGCTAGTCAGATACCAAATACCAACCAGAATACCAAATACCAAATTTTAACCAGAATACCAAATACCAAATTCCAACAGCTAGTCAGATACCAAATACCAAATTCAAACAGCTATAAAGAAATGCATGACTGGTGCAAACATATGGCAAATCTCCATTTTCCTACAGCTAACTAAGTGAAAAAAACTAACTAACCTTAGCCTAGTCTTCAGGCCTTCCTCCAAGAGCCAAGGTAGCCAAAGCAGTTGAAGCACCAAAATGCCACTGGCAGCAAATCCCTCCAGGCCAAAACCTCTCAGGCAGCAACCAGGGCGGTGCCCTCAGCCCAGAATCCAGCCCAAAAATAACAAACAAAAAAAACAAACAGGGTCGACTAAAAATGGAGTAGCCAAAACAACAAACACCAGTCAGCACTCACTTATTTAACCAGCAAGACTTTCCTCCCCCCTCAAAAAGAAAGCCCACAAAAAACCAAAACAAACAAAATCCTCATGGACCTCCAAGCAAACACACAAGGAACACACCACAACAAAAGCAAGACCAAAACCGACAAAAAAACCAATCAAAGCAACCAAGCAGGAAAAAAAAACCCACAAGGTTCAGCGTAAGACGAGCCCCCACAATGTTACGTCCACCAGGCTCATTTGGTGGGGTAACATTAAAGGAGACCACACAAGGATTTTGTGATTAAATAAAAAAGGTATTTATTAAATTATTCTAGAACTAAGAAACCTAGAAAAATGAATACCTGCTAGATAAATGAATAAATGAATGCCTAAAATGAGAAACCCAAAATGATTATTGTAGACAAAACTCACCAACACCAACCATAAGGTACAAACCAAACCAAAATGGTGTTCTGAGGAGGAGGAAGGGGGAAAAGCCTTCCTGCTGCTGCATGCAAGGCAGCTTAAATAATAGGAGTGCACCAATCAGGGCAAAACAAAACACCTGTGGAAGGCCCGTCTCCAGAACCATACCAGAAAAAGAGGCAAAAACCACTGCAGCCGTAACACATAAAATAGTAAAACTAACACTGTCCTGAGTTTTTTGCATAGTGGTATAAGAGTATGAAAATTTACACCAACTCTAAAACTAAAACATTAAACATTTAATGAACATAATACTGTCCTGAGTTTTTGCATACTAGTATAAAAAAAGAGTATAAAAAGTATAACTAAAATAAACTAAAGGTTTCTAGCATTGACATTTGCAAAGTGGCAAAGCAGCGTATGAGTTAATGTACACAGTATATGTATGAGGTAGTAGTTGATGTTGTTATAGAGGCAAAAAGTGGCATATGCAGTAAGGCACATTGGGCATCCCTAAATAAGACCGTTCAGAGCACACTGTATATGTATCAGCAGTGGTGTAGATATTAGAGTAGTGTAAATGTAAACAGTAGTAATTAAATGTAAGCAGTAGTAATAAAAGTAAACAGTATTAATAAATGTAAACAGAGAATGTAAACAGTATTATGACTATAGGCAGTGATGTAATACAAACATTAGTGCAAGTATGAGAAGTAGTGCAAACTGTATGAGCACATGACCGAGAGTTTAGTGAATAACCCGTTTGATGACACAGAGTCCAGTGTTAAAATCTTTGTGTTGTGTGGTAATGTGTGAGAAAGTTTTAGTGTTAAGGCAGTTCAAATGGGAGGGGGGGCAGAGCAGGCAGAGTGTTTAGCATCCTGACTGCCTGATGAACAGAGCTGTCTCTCAGTCTGCTGGTTCGAGCCTGGAGACTCCTCAGTCTCCTCCCTGATGGCAGCAGTCTGAAGCAGCTGTGTAGTGGGTGTGTGGGATCACCTGCCATGCAGTGGGCTTTCCGAGTGAGGCGTTTGCTGTGTAAGTCCTGCAGTGAGGGCAAGGAGGTGCCCACGATCTTCTCAGCTGCTCTCACAATGCGCTGGAGGCTCTTGCGGCAGGATGCAGTACATGCACCAAACCACACAGTGATGCAGCTGGTCAGGACACTTTCTATGGCACCTCTGTAGAAGGTGCTCATGATGGGGGTTGAAGCTCCAGCCCTTTTCAGCTTGCGGAGAAAGTAGAGACGCTGGTGAGCCTTCTTTGCCAGTGCTGCAGTGTTCCTGCTCCAGGACAGGTCCTTTGAGACGTGCACTCCCAGGAACTTGGTGCTGTCTACTCTCTCCACTGCGGTGCTGTTGATGGTCAGAGGGGCATGTTGGGCATCCCTCTTCCTGAAGTCCACAACAATCTCCTTTGTCTTCTCCACGTTGAGAGTGAGATTGTTGTGTCCGCACCACAAGGCCAGGCGGCTCACCTCGTTCCTGTAGTCCGTCTCATCGTTGTTGCTGATGAGACCCACCACTGTTGTGTCGTCCGCAAACTTGATGAAGTGGTTGGAGCTGTACGATGGTGTGCAGTCGTGTGTTAGCAGGGTGAATAGAAGGGGGCTCAGCACACATCCTTGTGGGGCCCCTGTGTTCAATGTGATGGTGCTAGATGTGTTACTCCCGACCCGCACTGTCTGTGGTCTCCCGGTCAGGAAGTCTAGCAGCCAGTTACACATTGAGGTGTTCAGCCCCAGACTGTCCAGTTTAAGGATGAGCTGTTGGGGGATGATGGTGTTGAATGCCGAGCTGAAGTCGATGAACAGCATTCTAACATAGGAGTCCTTCGTGTCCAGATGTGTGAGAGCTGTGTGGAGGGCAGAGGAGATGGCATCGTCGGTTGAGCGATTAGGTCGGTATGCAAATTGGAAGGGATCCAGGGAGGCAGGGAGGACAGATGTGATGCTTTTCATGACTAGCCGTTCAAAGCACTTCATCAGGATGGGGGTGAGTGCTACTGGGCGATAGTCATTGAGGCATGCGGGCGTTGCCTTCTTTGGGACAGGGATGATGGTGGTGGCTTTGAAACAGGTGGGGACGATGGCCTGGCTCAGTGAGATGTTAAAGATGTCCGTGAAGACCGCTGCGAGTTCCCCTGCACAGTCCTTCAGCACACGACCAGGTATGTTGTCAGGACCAGAGGCCTTCCGGGCGTTAATCTTGATGAATGATCGCCTTACGCTGTCTGAGGACAGCGTCAGCACCTGGCCATCAGGAGAGGGGGGGAGTTTATGTGCTGGTGTGCTGTTACTTGCCTCGAACCGAGCAAAGAACTCATTCAGTTCATTCAGCGCAGAGGCTGAGCTGTCACAGGTCTGGGGGGATGGTTTGTAGTTTGTGATGGTCTGTATTCCCTGCCACAGACTGCGTGTATCCCTGCTGTCCTTGAAACGGTGAGCTATTTTCCCGGAATACTGCCTCTTTGCCTTTCTGATGCCCCAGTCCAGGTTGTTTCTGGCTGCCCTCAGGCCCACCTGATCTCCCGCTTTGAAGGCAGCATTCCTGGCTTTCAGGAGTCTGTGAACCTCAGCTGTCAGCCATGGCTTCTGGTTAGCCCGAACAGTGATGGTTTTAAGGTTGGTTACATCATCAATGCACTTGGTGATGTATGAACATACAGTGTCTGAGTACTCCTGGAGACATGTGGTGTTGTTTGTGGTAGCAGCTTCTTTGAACATACTCCAATCTGTGGTGTCAAAACAGTCCTGGAGTGCCTCTGAAGACCCCTCTGGCCACACTCGTATCTGCTTGCGGACTGGTTTTGTGACTTTCACCAGTGGCCTGTATGCTGGCTTTAGCATAACACAGATATGGTCAGAAGCACCAATGTGGGGGAGGGGGATGGCTCTGTAGGAATTTTTCATGGTGGTGTAAACCTGGTCCAGGGTGTGGTTTCCTCTTGTTGCAAAGTTTATGTTTCTGTATGTTTTTGGAAGAACACTCTTTAAATCTGCTTGGTTGAAATCACCAGCCGTGATGAGAAAAGCATCAGGGTGGGCTGTTTGTTGCTCACTGATGTGCACATATAGTTCATTTAGTGCCTCACCTCTATCTTTGCTGTTGGAGCTTGGAGGGATATATACAGCAACAATCATAACAGCTGTAAACTCCCTCGGTAAGTAGAACGGTCTGCATTTAATAGTCATAAACTCCACAAAAGGTGAGCAGTGTTTGTAGACCACAGCAGCATCACGACACCATGCGTTGTTGATGTAAACACAGAGCCCGCCTCCGCGAGTCTTACCTCCCTTGATGAGAGCTCGGTCCGCTCTGTAGCATGTTAGCTCCCCTAGCTGAATAGCATGGTCCGGAACGTTGTTGTTAAGCCACGTTTCCGTGAATACAAACACACAACAGTCTCTCACAGTCTTTTGTGTCGTTCGTAGCAGGCGTATATAATCCAATTTGTTGTCCAAGGAGCGCACGTTAGCCAGAACCATGGATGGAATAGCCGGCCTGTGTGGGCTAGCTGCTAGCCTAGCTCTGATACCTCCGCGTTTACCCCGCTTCTGTTTCCTGTCACGCCGCTTGTGGCGTTTCCACGGCGGGCGCGGTGAAGCGTCACGCCGCTTGTGGCACTTCCACGGCGGGCGCGATGAAGGGAAGCTCGGGGCTGGCTTCCAGAGCAGCTCGCAGTCACGAAGCTCACGTAACTCCTCCTCGAGCTCATTTAGCTTCTCCTGGAGTTCGCTGTTTATTCCCAAATGAGCGGTTTTTCCGACATCAAGCAGGAATTCACGGCTATACTTGCGTTCTTGAACACGTAGACAAGACAAAGACGTGCCGGCAAATTGCGGCGTGCAGGACAAAACAGACGAAAGCACCGTGTTGCTGGGAGAGAGAGAAGCCGCAACGTTTGCACGCGCCGCCATCTTGGAATTAAAAAAGAATCAATGAATCAATACTCCCAAACAAACAAACGTCACAAAGTTTGACTGAAACCAGACAAAGTCTTTGTTCATGTTATTGATGAGTTAAAACACATCATCAGAGTAGCGAGTAATTTAAAGTTTTGAATTCAGGTATACAGGTAGTCCTCGACTTAGGACGGCCTCGACTTACGATGTTTCGCGGTTACGAACGCCCTCCCATTGAAAAGTATTGTTTTGAGTTACATGGTTTATGTGCCTTTACACCAAAAAATATGGTACCGAAAATCAGCGGAGGCGGAAATCTACAGGAGGGAGGGGGGAGAGTGTAACTTAGTGGCCATGGGTGGAGGATTACAGCTGAAAATTACAGGAGACCTCATTGTTTACAAGCAGACCGGGGCAGAGGAGGTTAGGAGGGGCTAACATGCTAACAGACCTTACTGTAAAACTCTGGACTGCGCGTGGAAAAGTACAGGAGACCTTTGTTTGGACCGGAGGTTTACGAGGCAGAGAGGCTACAGCTGAGCAACGCGCTAACATGCTAACAGACGGAGGAGGCTTCACCAGCTCCCAGTAGGTTATCAACTCTTTTTTCCCTTCATTATGGCTCCAAATACTGTATATGGAGCTAACATGCTAACAGGCCTTACTGTAAACAGTCTGGACCATGCGAACTACAGGCAGCCTCAGATGTTTTTGTCTTTTCAGCTACATTTCAGCTAATTATTTTGCTAATTTCATCCTTTTTAAAGCTATTTTTTTTATTTTTTTGTGCTAGTTTCTGCTTACTTAAACCTAATTCAGCAAATATGTGCTCTTCCTGCATTCTTCTGCTAATTTAGGCCTATTCTTCCATTTCAGCTACATTTCAGAATGTTTTGTTAACAAGTTATTTAGCAATAAGCAATTACACTGCATTTTCATAAGAAATGCAATTTATCTAGTTTCTCTATACTATTGTGTAATGTCACATTACCAAAAGTCAGAGCACCCTATTCCTGATTGAGACACACAATTTGATGTATAATTTGCACGTTTTATTTTAAAGCTGTGGCATGAGACACATGAGACATGTTTTTTTTTAAATCAGGGTAGTGGTTTTATATTCATTCAACCTTTATTTATACAGGCTAGCCTCGTTGAGCCAAGGGGACTCATTTACAAGAGAGACCTGTCTCACTCACACCCAGGGTCAATTTAGAGTTACCAATCAACCTAACATGCATGTTTTTGGACTGTGGGAGGAAACCGGAGCACCCGGAGAAAACCCACGCATGCACGGAGAGAACATGCAAACTCCACCCAGAAAGGCCCCCGGACTGGGATTTGAACCGGGGACCTGCTCGCTGAGAGGCAGCAGCTCTACCAGTTGTGCCACCGTGCTGCCCATATATGTTATATAACTAATGTTATATGTTACTAGTATATGTTATATGTTACTAATGTGTTCACACAGTCAGTTATATGATGTTTGTGTGCACGTGCTTAAAAGCAGCGTGTAAACAGCAAATAGTTTCAGTGTTGGTGACTGACTGAGCAGATCTTGAATTATAAATAAAGCAAATGAACCTCTGCTCCTGATTATAAGATTTTTTTATTTTTTTTATTTTTTTACTCTTTGACTTGGGTTTTCCCAGGGTGTGGATGAAAACACGGAGAACACTGCACCTAAAATGTAAACAGCAGTTTCTCATTTCTCCGCCTTAATTTCAATGTAAACCAAACCAATCGCTCCCCCCTTCACCCCCTTCCTCCCCACTCGCACTCAAACCACCAGACTTGATGGTTTCTTGGTGTTCCTTGCCCCGGGCCACCCGTTTGGCTCGTTGTCCCCAACCTCAGTGGATTATTGCAGTAGTTCCCAGAAGTAGAGATGCACAAAAAGCTCTGAGATCTGCTCTTTTTCAGACATGTCAGGTTTGCTTTTGGATGGAAAGATCTCGGGGTTTGTGCTCTGCCTCTGTCACGGGCAAAACCAAATCTGTCGTCTGCAGAAGCTCTTTGTAAACACAAAGGTACCTGGAAGGATTCAAGACCTTTCAGCGCTTAGGTCAGATGGGTTGCATCTGCATTGAAATAACATTGATTTGTCAACGTGTAACTTGAAGGTTTTACCAGTTTGCTCGTATGCTTTAACCCAAAACCAACAAGGAAAGAGGTGCATCGACCTCACGGAAGTCCTTGTAGTCTGTCCGAGAAAATAGTGAAGGTGCTGCAAACCTCCACATCAATTAAATGTAACATTTAGAACATTGTCATCTAGTTAAGCGATGGGTTTTATTCAGTGCTTAATTTGTCAACTAAATTATGCTGGAATGCAAATAGTGGGATGGGGGGTGTCCTACCGCAGAAAATTTTAAATAAAGTAGATGCCATTTCCTACACTCTAGTGTATTTTAATGGGTTGTCAAACACCTACGTTTATCTACATTTGTAAACACGTAATTCAATACATATTTTAGAGAGCAATAAGAAGTAGCCTGACCGACAGCTCCCCTTGTGTGAACAGAGCATGCTCCAATGCTCTCAAGCATCCTCGCACCTGCTCCAGAATCTCCTCTGTCACTACCTTCATGTGCTTTGAATTCTCAGTTGTTTAGTTGTAGAACGAGCAAACTTCATTTTTAATGAAAGTAAATTGGCCTGACTTTTTTTGACATTTTATCGCTGTTATTTTTTTAAATTGATGCTGCTGTTTTGGTACTTGATGTACAAAGTATATAATGTGATTACCCATCAAACACGTCTCTTGTTGTATTTTTAATAAATAATCAACATTTTATTAACGATCCACTTAAACTGTAAAACTTTGCAATTTAGTTGTGCTGTTAAATCATATTTATGTTTTTATTTAAATTGCCCATGACTGAACTGTTAGAGGTGAGTATTTTTTTAAGGGTAGAAGCAGAAATGCTTACTTGAAGGGGCAGCTCTTATGTGATATTAGGAAGCTCATAAGTGGCTGTTGTGTTTAAAATGAGTGTTTATGTAATTAGTTTCAGTTTAGATATCCAATATAAGTTTTATTCTTTCAGGGCAGTCAAATTTGTTCATAACTCTATTATTAGTAAACCTGTTCCGGCAGGATCCAGCTCAAATTATACCCTGGTTTTATTGCCTTATTTGCAAAAATGCTTCGATTTAATGAGGTGTGGAACAACACAGCCACTGTGTCTCTGTGGGGGAGTTGTTCATGTGATAAAGACGACCCAGTTCACCGACCAGAGGATTATTGCATAACAAACGTCATCATTGTAAATTCAAAATGTTTTGTTGAAGCATGAGACTCCAGTTTAAAGGTACTGTCACTAATTCCTTATTTTTAAAACAACAATGTGATCCTTTTAGACATGCACCTGCAAAAATCTTTTAGTTTCTAAATAATCCTGGATCGCTGGAGTGACAGTGGAGCAGATTCGATCACTTCAGCTCTGAAACAATCTGTTCTTTGATTCCACAGCTATAAAACTGTCAGCATCAGCTGCGTTTATTAGACTGTTGAGCAACCCTCCCATCACTGTGGGCTCTCCTGCAGGTAATCTGTCACTTTTTTGTCACTGCTGATAGGGATCTCGACTGAGAGCTACCCTGCACTTGTTACCAAATGTATAATTTACAGAGGGAGTCGGGCGACAGACGCCGTGGATCATAAATCTGGCACTTGGACAGCTACTGTGGCTGATAGAGGCATTGATCTGGTTTATTGGTAATGTTGCATAATACAAATAAAAGCCAGAAATGTCCTGATGTATGCTCAATAATCCAGATAGATAAATCTAACAATGTTGATTTAGGTCCTCTGTATGGATTATTCTTTGTCGAAACGTTTTGACTTTTATCAAAAGAGTTCTTACAAAGAAGGACCTGACTCAGCCTCGTTTAAAAAAACAAACAGATATGTTCACAATAATATTTTTTATGTTATTTCTCATGAAAAAATATCTTAAAAATCTAAAAATGATACTTATTTCATTAAAAAACCTAAAACGCATACATTTCTTTATTTCAGATGTGAATAAAATGTAAATTTGGTAACAAGAAAACTATGATTTGCCACTAAATGATTTAGTGTACTTCCTGTTAGCCATTCTGGGTCAGCGTTATCGATAATGAATGACAGATGGTTTTGTGGGGATCTATAAACAAATTAGCCGTAGACACACATGACAAAGTTCACAACTTTATCAAAATAATAGAAACAGCTGTCCTGAGGGGAAAATGTTGAGAAAAGATGAGAATTAATGCCGAACTACAGAGTTTTACAAATAAAATAAACCCAGTTTGCAACTCAAACTGACCAGCAGATTGTGGGTTTGTGGGAGAAACATCTGCAGATGCTGTTCTTATACCTGGTGGGCAGTTACACAACATTCTCACCTGGTTCCCAACAGAAAAGCTAATCATTATGTTACAGCATGGCAACAAACTGAGCTGTGATTAAATCAGGGTGGAGCTGAGGTCTAATAAAAATCAAATGTGCCGCATCGGAAGTGCAGTGACCGCCTGATTAGATCCTGATTGTTTTAAAAAGTAACAATAACATAATATCTTTGATTAATAAAATTCTTAACTAGTTCAAACTATCTGTATTAATGAATAAAATAAAATAAAATCAGAGAAGTTAGTGCAAACCTGACAAAAAAAGTTTAATCAGCACCAAATAAAAACAGTAAACAACAAAAACACACCCGTCCTGTAATTATATAAAACTAGGATAATTGTCACTGAAGTATTGATCAGAATTGTTTTAATTCATCCATCCATCCATTATCTTGTACCCACTTCTTCCTTTGCGGGTCGCGGGGGTCACTGATGCCCATGTCAACAGACTAACTTCCATTGGCATCTCAGGTACCCTGTTAAGGCTGGGGCATAGTTGCGCGCTGGCGCGAGCGCGGCGCCCCGTTGTGTGAGCGCCGTGCGTGCGCCGCTGCACAAGCCCTTTGAACGTTCGCGCGAACGCGCCAAGCTCTTTTTTTACGACCGCGCACGCTTGCGCGGTGTCTCACAATAAACTGCCCTGGTGGCGGACTGTTTTGTATGACACACAAATGAATTAAATTCCTCTTCTTTATCGCTGATCGGGCCTTTTCTTTTGTTTTTTTGCCTAAAGTCAAGTAATCGCTTGAAGCGGTCACCATTCACTTCCTCCTCCGATGAGGAGGAATGAATGAACTTGTCACGAGTGAACTAAACTCATGTCCAACGTGGATGCGCAGGTTCTAAACATTTCCTGGTGTGCTTGTCTGCTGTGTGGGTTGAAGGACCAGCGCTCCCTGTTTTAATTTTAATTTTTAGGACTTTTTTATTAACATATAAACACAGAACAAAGCTGCACAGCCCTCTGCCTTTTCTTCTCAGACCCGACCTGTCAATCAAATCAGTAGGCTGTCAGCAAATGACCAATCAGCGACCTCAATTTGTCCCGTAGCTAAACGCTCCGCCCTGCTTCTGCTCAAATGACATCAAGTATTTGGAGCGAAAACGTTGGAGCCACACGCTGCTTCACGCTGAGCTCTGCTGTGAACCCCCCACGCACAGCACACGCGCGTGGCGCGGCGCTCGCTCGAGCGCGGAGCTTTGCCCCAGCCCTTAGACTGGTTCAACTCCTATCTCTCTGACCCATTCAGCTTAAATCCTTCCGTTCCCAGTCCTCCCCCGTCTCCACAGGTGTCCCCCAAGGCTCTGTCCTCGGACCCTCCTCTTCATCATTTACCTCCTTCCTCTAGGTCACATCTTCCGCAAATTCTAACAATTTCCTTCAACTAAACAGTAACAAAACAAAAATCATTCTTGTTGGTACCAAAAACTATTTCAAAATCAGAACATCTTCTCGTCCCCCTTAACAACTCTCTGCTATCCCCCTCCCCTCAGGTCAAGAGTCTCGGTGTCATCCTCGACACCACTCTCTCCTTCACTTCACACATCAACAATATTACTCGGTCTGCCTATTTCCACCTCCGTAATATTAACCGTCTCCGTCCTTCTCTCACACCCCGCTCCACAGCCATCCTGGTGCACAGTCTTGTGACTTCCCGTATCGATTACTGCAACTCCCTTCTCTACGGCCTCCCCAACAAATCTCTCCACAAGTTACAGATGGTCCAGAACTCAGCTGCCCGTGTCATCACTCAAACCTCCTACTATGATCACATCACTCCTGTCCTGCAGCAGCTCCACTGGCTCCCGGTTAAATCACGCATCATCTTCAAAATTCTACTCCTCACGTTCAAATCTATCCACAACCTTGCCCCTCCTTATCTATCTGACCTCCTACAAATCTCCATCCCATCACGCTCTCTCAGATCCTCCTCTTCACTACATCTCCATGTACCCTCTGCCCGCCTCTCCACCATGGGGAGCAGGGCCTTCACCTGCTCTGCCCCTCACCTCTGGAACGCTCTACCACCAGACCTTCGAAACACCACCTCCCTTTCTCTGTTCAAGACTGCCCTGAAAACACATCTCTTTAGACTAGCTTATCATTAACTTTACTAAATGTATTTTATATTATTTTGTATTTTATATTCTTTATGTATTTTATATTTCAATTTGTTACTGCTAATGTTTGAACTGTGTTTGTTAAGTGTCCTTGGGTGTCTTGAAAGGTGCTTTTAAATAAAATGATTACTATTATTATTATGATTATTATAGCACTTTGAGATTTTTATTAATGAAAAGTGCGGTATAAATTGAATTCATTATTATTATTATTATTATTATTATTATTATTATTATTATTATTATTATTATTATTATTATTATTATTATTATTATTATTATTATTA
>JBBPBX010027131.1:24363-37529 GCA_038048925.1 Garcialebias charrua
AGAGAGAATTTATTGTCATTTGCACCGCATGTAGTACATGTGTTGAAAACGAGATTATGTACACAGGGTCCCAGTTACATCCAACAACAAATGCAAGAGAAAAACAATAATAACATCTAGGATTAACTAAGAGAGACATCAGCTAGTAATACACTAAGCCCTAATGTAGTAGAAAAACATCATTATAAACAGCAGCACGAACATGAGCAGATGGTCACAGATGAACGCAGCAACAAGAAACAGATCAGTATCAGCATGATGTGACATTTTGCAGTGTTTATTCTTATTATTTATTTATTCATGAGTCTGACAGCCTCAGGGTAGAAGCTGTTCCTCAGTCTAGTGGTTCTACATTTGATGCTCCTCAACCTCCGTCCCGAGGGGAGTGGTGCAAAGAGTGAGTGAGGTTCTTCGGTCAGCGGATGACTAACCGGCGTTTCCAACATCCGTCTCTCCGAGCTGTTTTTGTGGAGGTGGATAAATGAAGCCGAGACGCTCCCAGGTTTCACAACGCCGGGTCAGATGGTGATTATGAAGGCCTTAGCAGGAGAAGAAGAAAACACAATGTGGTCATCCAGCTGCAGCCACCACCTGTGAGTCACCAAACTGTAACCACACGCACGCCAGGTTGATTCATTGTTTCTGGTTGCACTCACTCCGCACGCGTCGATCCCGAGCATTTTTAATCAATTAACAGTCCGTTAGCTCAATATCAAATATTGTCGTAGAAGACAAACGTGCCATCCACACAGGAAGAAAACCTGAGCTGCTCTTGAAGTTGCACTTTTCATTTTATATTATTTTTCATATTTTAAAGGCCACGTTGTTCCTGATTCGAACAGTTTTTCCACAGAAGCTGCATTTTAAAGGTTTAAAACCAAATCACGCTTGTTTGTTTTTAGTTTTAATTTTTGTGTTCGGATCTTGGTATATGTCTTCGTGAAAGCCAAGTTTAATATAAAAAGGAACAAAAAGAGTAATTACACACCCTGGGGCATGTTTGTGCAGATGGTAGATAAGGTTGCCGGATTGAATCCCGGTCGGGGCGGAGATTCTGGGTGGAGTTTGCTAGTTCTCTCCATGCATGGGTGGGTTTTCTCCGGAGACTCCGGTTTCCAGACCAAAAACATGCATGTTAGGCTGATTGGTGACTCTAAATTGTCTCTAGGGGAGAGTGAGAGAGTGAATGGTTGTATGTCTCGTTTGTCTCTCGGTGTCCCTGTGATGGACTGGAGACATGTCCAGATGTCCCTCGTCCCTCACACAGTGACATGGGCACCAGTGGCACCAGTGGCACCAGTGACCTCCGCCACCCGCAAAGGAAGAAGCAGCATGAATGAATAATCACACGCCCTTGGAAAATGACATGCAACAACCTACCGGTATGCAATTTTATTTTTAAATTTATGCAAAATGCTTTAAGATGTTAGAAAAAAGTATTTAAAAAACATTTATCCTCCTTTTTTCCCCCATATATCTGAGTGACAACAGTAATAAGCAGCAACACAATGTAAAAACCCAGATTTTATTGGAAACAGTTCAGTCTAAGAGCAGCAACAAGTGTTAACGAAATCAACTTTTAAAAATGTTAGCTGAGCGTCACTAAACCCACAAATTACAGAAATGATTTGTTTTTGGTGTGTGAGAAAATTTTAAGTGAACTCTGAGAGTTGACAGTCTTGTGTTACATAAACCCAGCAGGGATAAAAACTGTATACCTAAAAGCCTAAATCAGTTTAAGATTAGCTAGAATAAAATTTTCTAATCAAGTAGCCAAAAGCTAAAACAGTTGCTTCAAGTAGCAGATGGAACACTAAAGCTAGCATTGGCTTAATTGTGGCTAAAAGTTTAAATCATCAAAATATTTGCTTTGCTAAAATTAGAAAACAGTAGCCAAAAGCTATAATAGCAAAACAGTAGCTTGTAGTAGCAGATCAGCTACAAAATCTAAAATTAGTTTTAAAAAAATTGCTACGTAAACGTAAAAGCTAAAAGAAGCAGAACAGTATGTAAAAGCCAAAAGTTGCTAAAGGAGCCAAAACTGAGCAACTGAAAGCAGATTTCAAAGAGCACAATGTTTTGGAAAGATTTAAATGAATCTCAGTGCATTTTATTTTAATTATATAATTTAAACATTTTCAAGTATAAATACCTAATACAGGTAGTCCTCGACTTACAATGTAGATCCGTTCCTACGCAGCGTCGTAAACCGATTTTCAACGTAAGTCGGAACATACGTACATACTGCACCTTATACATGTACAGTACTTTATTACCAAGCACTTAGCCTATCTTAACACAGTACCCTACATAATTATCAAAAAACACAAACGTTTGGGAGCCATAATGAAGGGCAAAAAGAGTTAATGGCCTACTGGGATGCTGGTAACGCCGTCCTCCTCGGTCCATCCGCCGTATTCCGTATTCCGTTTACAACGTAAAACCGCGTTCACAGTACAGTGCAGTATTCTTCCGCCGCAGCACTGTGTACAGTACAATACTGTATTCCTCCGCCGCTGCGCTGCTGCGTCACAACGTTTATGACGTAAAACTGCGCAACTCGAAATAAGGCTTTTCATAGTAGATGGGAGATGCGTTGTAACCACGAAACGTCGTATCTCGAGACCGTCGTAACCCAAGGACTACATGTATAGTACCG
The DNA here is from genome assembly GCA_038048925.1 of Garcialebias charrua. Classification (NCBI taxonomy): domain Eukaryota; kingdom Metazoa; phylum Chordata; class Actinopteri; order Cyprinodontiformes; family Rivulidae; genus Garcialebias; species Garcialebias charrua. The sequence continues at coordinate 27,023 of JBBPBX010027131.1, forward strand.
TATTTTTCGGAGTATAGTTCGCACCCGAGTATAGGCCGCACCATCCAATTATTGCCAAAGAATCAGAAAAAATCCATATATAGGTCGCACCTGAGTATAGGTCGCACCTACGTCAAAATGTGGACCGTGTTTAGCTCTGCTGCAAATGTCTGCCACAGGAGCGCACAGCAAGGCTTTTAAGAAGATTAACACTTAAAAACAATTAATTGTTTGATAAAAAATTATAGCAAATATGTGTCTGAGCTGAACTTTTCTTTAATAAATGAATAATTTTAGCAGGATAAACACCTAAAAATATATATTTGTTAGCTGACATTATTGTAAGAGTGTGTCTCAGTTTAATTTTTGTTAATAAATGATTACAAATCAGCTTATTTTATAAAAAGCCATATATAGGTCGCACCTGAGTATAGGTCGCAGGCCATGAAAAAAATGATAAAAAGGTGCGACCTATACTCCGAAAAATACGGGAGTATTCCTGATCAATCATATTATTGATATACTATATGAATTGTTTAAAAATCCCAAAGTCAGTGGAAGTTGAAGAAAAAAAAATAACATAAAGAAGAAACTGTAAACAGGAAACAGTCACGTGAACGCTGAGTCAGCATTCGCACAAGCATCCCTAAAAAAGTAAAGCTCAGAAAACGAACGAAGCTGAAATATACACATACATACATACATACATGTGTGTATCTTCATAACATTTAGTCTTACAAGTGTTACACACAACCAGACACCAAGGAGGTAATAAATGCAGAGGATCAGGGTTTATCCAACTCTAGAACATGTGACTTAAATCATAAACAGGTAAGAAATACATACAAGAAACCATAAATATACATGTATTGTCATCTCTGCAGCTGTTTCTGTTGACTGGACCAAAGTGTTCTTACAAAGATGACAGTTAAATGATCCCTGTGATGACAACAACCACAACAACAAAGAGCAAAGTTTCCATCTTTTGTCATTTTAATAACTCTCTGCCGGCTGTTAGAGGTTTGGAGTTTGGGAACACGTTCCCCTCCTCGTCTCGGCTTCTTCTCCTGCAGGAATTTGTCTCTTCATCCTCCGCCGCACAAAGAGCAGCAGCTCCAGTCGCTCTCTATGTTAATGATGATCTCTTTTATTGTGTGTGTGTCTGTGTGTGTGCGTGCACATGTTGATAACTCCTCAGCTTTAATCCAAACCTAGGTCTTCGAATGTGAACGTTCCAGGCGGCGTGCGCACACGGATTAGCTGCAAGGGTCGCTGTAATCTGCAGAGGGCCCGCTCTTCAGAACCTCTCTGCTCTGAATGGAGCACAATGGAAGGCGCCAGTCGACACCACGCTGCTTTGTTACGCCTCGCAACGAGACGAGCGTCTCGTGAGTTTCCAAATCCAAGCAGCAGTTTGAGCATCTCAACTGTTCAGGCGGTAGATGGTGGTCTCTCTGTTAGCAAAATATCCCATGAACCGCTTGACGGATTTTGTTGAAACGTTCAGGAAATCAGCTCAAGCCAAGATGGCGGCTTCAGCTAATCAGCTGCAGGCTAAGCTCGTCAGTATTTTACAAGTATTGAGAGTATTGAGCAGCTTGACGATGCTAACATGCACTAATCAACACGTGTGTCTAGATTTGGTTAGATGTCTTTTTGCATTTATTATAGGTCTGTTGTGTTTATTGTTCTGTTGTGTATCTGCAGTGTGTTGTTTTTGTTTTGGTCTTTATGTTCTGTGTTGCACCGTGATCCTGGAGGAACAATGTTTTGTTTCAGTATTATTATTATTTTTATTCAACTTTATTAGTCAAAGTCAACTTTATTGTCAAAACTGCGATATGTACAGGACATACACAGGATTGAAATTGCATTTCTCTCAGACCCCCGGTGCAACAATAACCATTTAAACATTAAAAACATTTAATAAACATAAGCATAAAATGGAATAATAAAAGTGTTATACTGTCCTGAGTTTAGCATAGTACCTAGTATAAAAGTATAAAAAGTATATCTATAAAATAAAATGAAGGTTCTGACATTGACATTTGTAATAAAGTGACAAAGCAGCATATGAAGTTTATGTACACAGTATATGTATGAGGTCTTTGATATTGGTATAGAGGTAAAGTGACATATGCAATTAGTAAAAATATATATATATCAGCAGTAGTGTGGATATAAAAAGTAGTGTAAATGTAAACATGTATGACTATAGACAGAATTAATACGGTACATTATTAATCCCTAATGGGGACTCTAATTCTCTGCATTTTCCCCAATGCACATGTGAACACACACATGTGAAGCAGAGGGCTGCCATCTAAATTTGGATTTGCACCGCGCTTCAGGACGGGTCCAGGGGACGTGTCCAGAATCCAAAATCCTGCTAATGAACTTTTAATGAACTTTAGTTCACCATTAAGAGTGAGAGTTCTGCGATGAGTTAAACCCAAAGCTGTCTGCTCCTCAGATAAATAACGTTAAATTATTATTTTTAAATGTTAATTTTTCTGTTAACTTACTTTTATATTAATATTTCTGTTCAGTGCCCTGAGATGACTTCTGTTGTGACTTGGCGCTATATAAACTGAACTGAATTAAATCTGATTAACCAGATTCTATAAAAGCATCTGTATTTATTTATATTTATAATATTATCATTATTACGGGGCGGCCGTGGCGTAGTGGTAATGGCAGTCGTCCCCCGATCAGAAGGTTGGAGGTTCGAATCCCGGTTCCCCACACCATGTGTCGTTGTGTCCCTGGGCAAGACACTTAACCCTGAGTTGCTCCCGGTAGGACTGGAAAGCGCATTGCATGGCAGTTTGCCGCTACCGGTGTATGAATGGGTGGATGGTTGGTATTGTAAAGCGCTTTGGGGACCCTCATAGGGGTCTGGAAAGCGCTATATAAATAAGCTCCATTTACCATCATTATAATATTATTATGAATCAGAATAAAAGGGCCACTCTTTTATAGTAGCAGCTTCGTGCACTCCGCCCATCTTTCGGACGACTGTACGTAAATGTTCTCGCTGTACAACAACGTTTGTTCTGATTCTGATATTTAAAATGTTATATTTTTATTCATCATTTGATGTATTTGCACTCATTGTGTCTACCTTTATTGTTCAATTTAGATATGTAGTTTTGTTTCTTGTATGCAGATTTTATTTTAGCTTTGATTTAAAGTGTAAGTTTTGTGATTTGTACACGTGGGTTAGAATAATGCTGAACCAAAGGCTGTAGCGCTTCTTTAAACATATTTGAGGGAAATATTCCTGAGAGATCCAATAAATTTGTCTTTTTATGATTTTTTTCAGCCGAGTTAACATTTATTAACAGATTATTTAATAAAGTCAAAGTGAAAACAGGATTTTATGATAAAGCCGGCAACGTTTGTTTATTTTTAGTCAACATTATTTATCATATAATGTAAAAAATAAATAAAAAACATTTCCACCCTCCGTCCCAGTCCACCCATCTGCCAGGGCTCGGAGTCCGGCCTTTGTGAGCACAGGACCCCGGCCTCGTGTGCTTCAACGAGTCGGCAGCTCGTATGATCCTCCGCGGTGACTCCGCTCGCTCTAATTTTGTTGCCGGTCACCAAACACACACAAAAAAAAAAAACGCCAGGACTTCAGCATTAAACACGGCCTTGTCATTACCGTTTTTAAAATCTTAAAAAATAGATCCAGCTCCGCGTTCCGAGGGATTGCAAATGGCGGATGAGTGAAAAGTTTCTGAGATCCAGTGACTCCTCCCCCTGACCGATCAGTGACCGACAGTGTTCGGACGTCACGTTTACGGTCCCACCAGAGAATCAGGGGCAAAAAAAAAAGGGCCAAATCCGCTAATAAGAAGTGGTGGAGCAGTTCTCAAACCGTGGCGAGTTGAACAGGGTTGGGGCTGAGTAGGAGCGGTGGAAAAGGGGCATAAGGTGCCTGAGGAGCAGCTGAGGGGTGGGGGGTTAAGGGCCTTGCTCATGGTCCAGAGGAGTTGACCAGTGACCCTCCGATCACAGGCCCACCCTCTCTAAACTCTGTGCCACCATTCCCCCACCAATAAGTACTTGTACGTAGCTGAAATGACAATAACACTTCTTTGACTCTGACTCTCTTAAGTTTGACGTGGTAGTAGCTGAGAGTCATCCCCAACATGTACCGTATTTTCCGCTCTATAAGTCTCACCTCTCTATAAGTCGCTTTGTCCAATTATTGGCAATAAACTGGAAAAATCCATAGACGTGTCGCACCTCTATTTAAGTCGCATCGATTATGCGTCAGCCGCTGACAACCCGAAATGTGGACCGGTGGTTAGCTCTGATGCAAATGGCTGCCACACGGAAGGACTTTAACAAGATTAACACGGTAAAAACAATTATTTGTTTGCTGAAAATTATAGCAAAAGTGTTTCTGAGCGTAACCGTTCCTTAATAAATTCACGTAATGGTCAAATCTGCTGGATTTAAATTGTTTTGTCACGAACTGAGTTTTTGGATTCAAAGTCAGAGAGTCAGAGTCAGAGTCAGAGAGAATTTATTGTCATTTGCACCGCATGTAGTACATGTGTTGAAAACGAGATTATGTACACAGGGTCCCAGTTACATCCAACAACAAATGCAAGAGAAATACAATAATAACATCTAGGATTAACTAAGAGAGACATCACATCAGCTAGTAATACACTAAGCCCTAATGTAGTAGAAAAACATCATTATAAACAGCAGCACGAACATGAGCAGATGGTCACAGATGAACGCAGCAACAAGAAACAGATGGTCACAGATGAACGCAGCAACAAGAAACAGATCAGTACAGTATCAGTATGATGTGACATTTTGCAGTGTTTATTCTTATTATTTATTTATTCATGAGTCTGACAGCCTCAGGGTAGAAGCTGTTTCTCAGTCTAGTGGTTCTACATTTGATGCTCCTCAACCTCCGTCCCGAAGGGAGTGGTGCAAAGAGTGAGTGTGCTGGGTGAGTGAGGTCTTTCATGATGCAGGTGGCTCTTTTTCTGCATCTGGAGGTGTAAATGTCTGTGATGGTGGGGAGACTGACTCCCACAGACTTCTGTGCAGCCTTCACCACTCTCTGCAGAGCTTTTCTCTCTGCAACTGTGCAGCCTCCATGCCACACGTTGATGCTGGAGCACAGGACGCTCTCCACTGCACACCTGTAGAACGAGGTGAGGACTGGGCTTCTCAGACCGGCTCGTCTCAGCCGTCTGAGGAAGTAGAGTCTCTGATGACCTTTCTTGATCAGGCTGGTGGTGTTATTGCTCCAGCTGAGGTTATCATTCAAGTGTACACCCAGGTATTTGTAGCTGGAGACCACCTCCACCGCAGATCCACCTATATACAGTGGGGTGTGGGTGTGTTTGTTCCTTCTGAAGTCCACAATCATCTCCTTCGTCTTCTTCACATTCATGTGAAGGTTGTTCTCTTTGCACCAGCTCTCCAGATGTTCCACCTCCTGTCTGTAGCTGGATTCATCATTATCTGTGATGCATCCCACCACAGCTGTATCATCTGCAAACTTAACAATATGACAGCCTGGATGTGTGGCTATACAATCATATGTGAGCAGAGTGAACAGAAGAGGGCTCAGCACACATCCCTGAGGAGAGCCAGTGCTGAGGGTGATGGTGGAGGAGGAGAAGTTGTGGATCTTCACGGACTGTGGTCTGTCTGTTAAGAAGTCTAAGACCCAGTTACAAATAGAGGGGCTTAGTCCAAGTGTGGATAGTTTGTCTATCAGAGTTTGGGGGATCATGGTGTTGAAGGCAGATGTGAAGTCCACAAAGAGCAGACGCACGTATGAGTCCTTCTGATCCAGGTGGGTGAGAGCAGTGTGGACCACGGAGGAGATGGCGTCCTCTGTTGATCGGTTCTCACGATATGCATATTGATGAGGGTCCTCGTTGATGTTGACGGCTGTCTTGATGTGGGACATGACCAGTTTCTCAAAACATTTAGCGACTATCGGGGTGAGAGCCACCGGTCTGTAGTCATTCAGACCAGTCACTGTGGAGCTTTTTGGGACTGGGATGATGGTGGCGGTCTTCAGGCAGGTGGGAACTGACTCCAGTGCAAGTGAGGTGGTGAAGATGTCAGCCAGCACCTCACAGAGCTGGTCCGCACATTCCTTCAGAACTTTCCCTGGGATGTTGTCTGGACCCGTAGCTTTATGAGGGTTGATCCTTCTGAGACTGCCTCTCACTTCTGCTGCGGTCACTTTGAGGTGCTCCTCGTCTGGTGATGAGGTGAGTCTGGTGCTAGTTGGTCTGTTTGGATCATCAAAACGTGCATAAAACTTATTGAGGGCATCAGGCAGGGATGGGTCCCTGGGGCATTGTTTGCTTTTGCCCTTGTAGTCTGTTAAGCATTTGATGCCCTGCCACATGCTCCTTGGATCATGTGAGGTGAACTGTCCCTCGATCCTCTGTGCATACGCGGCTTTGGCCTTCTTTATGCCATCATCCAGTTCTCTCCTGCACTTTCTCAACTCCTCAGTATCTTTAGACTTGAATGCAGTGTCCCTGGCTGCCAGCAGGGTGCGGACATCCTTATTTAGCCAGGGTTTTTGATTGGGGTAAAATTTAACACACTTTCTTATGGATACATTTTCAGCACATGTACTGATGTAACCCAGGACAGAGGAAGCATAAAGCTCCAGGTCAATTGAATTTCCATTCGTAGCTGCCTCTTTGAAGACAGACCAGTTTGTGTTTTCAAAGCAGTCTCTTAGCATGGGGGAACTATCTTGGCGCCACGATGTGATCACTCTTTGTTCTGGCATCGAACGTCGGAGTGGGGGGAGCTGTCTAGGGACCAATAGCAGGGAGCGATGGTCGGAAGCCCCGATCGGTGGGCGTGGCTTCGCCGTGTACGCCCCCTTCACATTCGTGTAGACCTGGTCTAATGTCTTATTTCCTCGTGTTTCTGTGAAAACGTGCTGATTGAAGGTTGGAAGGATGGCACGTAAATCCACGTGATTGAAGTCCCCGGAAACAATGAAAAACCCCTCAGGATATTTACACTGCAGCGAGGTGAGTAACTCATGAATTTCTTCCTGGGCGACTTTAGCATTAGCATCGGGGGGTATGTAAACATTGCTTATTATTATCGCTGAATAGTCGCGGGGAAGATAATGTGGGCGACATCTTATTGTTAAAAGCTCCACAGCAGCTGAGCAGATCCTGCTGATAACGGCACAGTTCGTGCACCAGTCTTTGTTAACGTAAATGCAGACACCCCCACCTCGCGTTTTCCCCGTAGTCTCGATGCACCGGTCCGTTCTGAAAAATAGTTTATTATCCAACTCGTAAACAGAGTCAGGAGTGTCTTCATTGATCCATGTTTCCGTGAGACAAAGCACCGAACATCTCCTCATCTCCTCCGACGTTGTTACTCTCAGACGAAGCAGGTCCATCTTGTTGTCGAGCGAACGCACGTTAGACAGAAATAAAGCCGGCATCGGGGGTTTACCGGTTTTAGCGTCTGCTCGTAGTCTCGTCATGATTCCTGCTCGACAGCCACGCTTTTTCCCTCGAGAGCATCGCTTTCTCTTCTTTCCTCCGCGCATCTGCTTCCAGAAAGATGATCTAAGCAGATCCAATCTTCCGAGTTCTGATTTGAGTTCGTTGCTGATTTCAGCTGTGCCTTGTGGTAAATCCGCTCCAATTCTCAACAGCTCAGTTCGGCTATAATTCACCCGCAAAAAACGCGCAGAGTCAGGTACAAAAACACTATTAAAACTACTAAAAACTGGGGATGTTCTGGAAGCCCATGAAGCTGCTACTGGTCTGAGCGCGGCCATCTTGGTTCAAAGACAGCCAGACACAGGAGTGCAAAAAACAGGAACAGTTTTTATTAATTTACGGCTGGTAGCTGGAGAGATGGGGTCAGGGTCCAGGTGGCCAGGAGTCCAATCGTGGTCAGAGAGGCAGACAATATCCAAAGAGGGGCAGGCAAGGCAAACAATCCGTAGTGCAGGCGTGAGGTCAAAACTAGGCAAGGTAATCAGTCTGTGGCATGGAACAGGAAACTATGATGGCTTCAAAATCAGGGACCATGAGAGGTGTAATAATTCAGCACTGGTGGAGAGTGAGAATGCAGCTTTTAAAGGGTGCAGAGCAGGTGAACTAGATGGCTGAACAGTAAATCTGGCCACAAAGAGTTTCACGCCTAACACTGAAGAAGTTTCTGGGCAATATTTAAAGCAATCCTGTTTTGATAACATTTCTTCATCACAGTGTTCAATCATGACTCAAAAGGAACCCAAGTTAACACCTCCTGAGTTATTTAATGGTGATCCTGACCAATGCCGACCCTTCATCACACAATGTGAAATTCATTTCCAGTTACAGCCTTCATGTTTTTCTACTGAGAGGTCTAAGGTGGCATACATGATCTCCCTCCTCTCCGGCAAAGCCAAGAGGTGGGGAACTACTGAATGGCAACGAGACTCACCGAGTTGCTATGTGTTTCAGACCTTTTCCAAAGAACTATGCAGAGTCTTTGATCCAGTACTACCCGAGCGAGAGGCTGCCAGGCGCCTCTTCACCATCTCACAAGGTAAACTGAGAGCCCCTGAATACATAATTGACTTTCATTGTATTGCTTCAGGAAGTCAATGGAATGAGGAAGCCCTCACTGATGCTTTTTATCGGGGCCTAAATGACGACATCAAAGACGAAATTGCCACCCGTGACCCACCAGCTTCTCTTAGGGAGCTGGAAAATCTGGCTACACGAATTGATCTGAGGTTCCAAGAACGTCGCCTTGAGGTGAGACATAACAAGGATTCAAAATCATGTTTTCAGTCTACCAAACATTTTCCACAAGATCGAGTCCAGAGGACCCCTTCACCACCACGGGACCAGGAAGAACCCATGCAACTCGGTCGGTCAAAAATAACGCTTCAGGAACGAAAGAGAAGAACCCAGGAGGGTCTCTGTTTTTATTGTGGAGCACCAGGGCACCAAGTTTCAAGCTGTCCTAAGAAGGTAAAAATACATTACAGGAATCAAGGATTCAGAACCACGGCCTCCTCTCATGAACCACGTCTACCCAGGGTCCAAGCCAACATTCAGGTGAACGGTAAAGACTTCCCTGTTGAACTATTTATTGATTCTGGTGCTGACACTGAGTTTATTGATGTTCACTATGCCAGGTCTCTGGGTATAAAGATGCATCCCACCACCAAGCCCCGTAGTATCCAAGCTCTGGATGGTCACACACTAAATGAGAGGAGCTTACAAACTCAAGAGGTCCGTCTGTGCATTGGAGGCAACCATGTGGAAAGCGTAAGCTTTTTAACTATTAATTCTCCTAACCTTCCTGTTGTGTTGGGAGCAACCTGGCTGAGAAAACATAACCCTCACATTGACTGGAGGAACAATAATATTTTGGGTTGGTCTGACCACTGTCTAGTCAATTGTTTGAAATCAGCCAATACTATCATCATCAATCAGCAAATAAAGGAGTCTACTCCTGATCTGTCACTGGTACCCCATTTTTATCACGACTTGGGTCTGGTTTTCAGTAAAAGTAAAGCTCTTTCTCTGCCACAACATAGACCATATGACTGTGCCATTGACCTGTTACCTAGTACCACTCCACCAAGAGGTCGTTTATTTTCTTTGTCTAAACCAGAAAATGAGGCTATGCACACTTACATTTCTGAATCACTCAAAGCAGGCATTATACGCCCTTCATCCTCTCCAGCTGGTGCAGGTTTCTTTTTTGTTGAAAAGAAAGATGGTACCTTACGCCCATGCATCGATTATAGAGGTTTAAATGATATAACGATCAAAAATAAATATCCATTGCCACTAATGACTTCTGCCTTCGACATCATTCAAGGGGCCAAAATATTCACCAAACTGGACTTGCGTAATGCCTATCACCTGGTCAGGATCCGAGAAGGGGATGAGTGGAAGACAGCATTCAATACCCCCTCTGGACACTACGAGTATTTGGTAATGCCCTTCGGCCTAACTAATGCACCAGCTGTGTTCCAAGCTTTAGTTAATGACGTTTTGAGAGACTTTATCAATGTTTCAGTTTTTGTCTATTTGGACGACATCCTCATATTCTCCAAGGATCTTGAGTCCCATGTACGTCATGTTCACAGTGTTCTTCTGAGACTGCTTCAAAATAACCTATTTGTTAAAGCAGAAAAATGTGAGTTTCACACTACCAGTACAACTTTCCTCGGATTCAATATCACACCCGACCTGATCTCAATGGACCCATCTAAAGTTTCTGCAGTTCTCGATTGGCCCACTCCACAAACCCGAAAACAGCTTCAACGTTTCTTAGGTTTTGCCAACTTTTACAGAAAGTTTATCAAGAATTACAGTTCAGTTGCCTCACCGTTACATGCTCTCACCTCAGTTAAAAATACCTTTGTCTGGAACGAACCAGCTAACCAAGCATTTCTGAAACTAAAATCCCTCTTTACCTCAGCACCCATTCTTCGCTTCCCAGATACTGAGAGACAGTTTATCGTGGAGGT
>JBBPBX010027132.1:0-17487 GCA_038048925.1 Garcialebias charrua
AAAAATAAATAAAAATAAATAAACGGGTCTTCTAGAATAATCTCCTTTAAACAGAAGAGACTAAAGTGCAGGCATTTGGCCAGAATGCACTACAGAAACAACTCACACCAACAGTCAAGCACAGTGAAAATTAAAATGAAAAATTAGTGATTGATGATCTAACAAAGTTAAGTCTGGTCCTATAGATCTACCTGGATTATTGCCTTATAGTTTGCATCTTGACCTTCAGAGTTAATAACCAATTCAATTCAGTTTATTTATATTCAGCAAGTCACAACAGAAGTCGTCTCGATGCACTGAACAGAATTATTCACACACACATAAAAAATACCATTTGTAAAAGTTCTCTATCTACGGAAGCCAGCAGACGCATTGAATCTTCACTTCTTTACAGTTTCCCATCCTGAGCAAGCACAAAGGCAACAGTGGAAAGGAAAAACTCCCTTTTAACAGGAAGAAACCTCCAGCAGAACCAGGCTCAGGACAAAAGGTCATCTGCTTTGACCGGCTGGGGCTGGAGAGGAAAAAGAAGGAGAAACAAACCAACAGAATGACAGGTCCAGGTGTAGTTTCTGTTGGAGTAAAGACAACAATAAAAAGCATGTTAAAGGCACGGTCTGCAGTTTCTGTAAAGCCCTGAAACTTAGGAAATTTTCGAGCAGAAACCCTTCTCCCTCCTCCCCCTTGCACTCTGGCTGACCTGAAACTCCGCCTCCTTAGCTCCTCCTCCACAGCTTGGCCTGTCTCGTGAACGCGCATGCATTGTAAACACAGTTCTAAGATGGCGTCGGCGCAGTCACCCGATCGACTATTTCCTTCTCAAATCTTTGCGTATTTGTAATAAAGTATCGTAAATTATGTATAACCCTTTCAATAAGTTATGTTATAATACTTTGCTGCAGTGTGTGACATTTTATCTGTGTTACGCATCGTTTTGAAACATTCTCGATGGTCTTCAGACGAGGAATTTACACCCAGAGGGACCTACGGTCCGAAGAAGAGGAAAACAGCTGGACTTGTTCATATTCTGGTTTTGTTACATAATGAGATTCGATGCTCACAGGGGGAGTTGATGAAAACAAACAGTTCTCATAGTCACCCTGTTTTCATGCAAACCTTTAAATTGATGATTCTTCATGAACATGCAGTGAAATAATTTTCTATTTGAAAGAACACAGCGACAAAATCTTTTTTATTTATTTATTTAGACAATAAATACACAAAAAACCTAAATAAATATGTGACAAGGATCATCAAACCGTTACATAACGCACTTAAATAACCATAAATAAAGCACTGAGCATCCACCCTGATGTTAAATACTCTGTTGTGTACTTAGTTTGATTTAAATAACTTTTTAATAAAACTGGACAGAAATTAAACAGAACTTAATTAACTCCAAATTCTTCCTAACCTGCAGCCTTCAGGGCAACAGAACAGCAAGCAGGGCCCAGGTGACTGATCTGGTCTTCACTTAAGTGGGTCAGGTCAATAAATATGTGGAGCTTCTCCAGATTGTCAGCTTGTCCAAACATCTAAAGTCCATAGAGAACCACCTGATCTCCACTCTTTCATTTGTGTATATATATAATATATATATATATAGTTATAAATATAGGTATCTATATGTATATATACTATATATATATATATAGTTATAAATATAGGTATCTATATAAAAAAATAACTATATTTATAACTACAGTATACAGTATATACTATATATATACTGTATATCTATATATGTATATATATATCTATCTATATATGTATATATATATATATATATGTATATATATATATCTATATATCTATATATATATATATATATATATATATATATATATATATCTATATATATATATCTATATATATATCTATATATATACCTATATATATATATCTATATATATATATATATATATATATCTATATATATATATCTATATATATATATATATATATATATATATATATGAATGTAGAATGATGAACATATTCTACCATTGCTGTTCATCATTCTTTAGTTAGTAGCAGGTCACTTTTGTAAATGAGCCCTCGAGGCTCAATGAGATTTACCTGACTAAATAAAGGTTGAATGAATGAATGACTACTGTATATATATATATATATACAGTATATATAAATAAAAAAATTAAGGTTCATTGATAAACTTCATCAACTCGTTTAAAAGTTCTTTTCTTTTAATTGAGGATTTTTGGGATTGAAATTGCCCCAAGGCCACACCCTGCCACAGATCTTTGGAGGACACCCCACGTGGAGATGGTCTTCATCTGGTCTCCATGGGTCAGTCCTCAGTGCTGGTTGATCACCTTCGGTCTCACGCAGGTGCAACCCACTGAGATGAGTTTGGACTCCAGGCGGTAGTGGTAGCTGTGCCTGGCCCTGGCGTCTTGACTCGCCTCAGAACCAGCACCTGATGCAGAATGGGACGGGACTCCAGGCCCCCGTCCTCCAGTCCTTGGTGGTCCAGGCAGGTTTTGAGCAAACAGTGAGCCTGCGACAGCGCATGAGGGTACATGTTGTCATCCCTGGAGATGCTGAGGACAGAGAGGAGACAAAAACTGTTAACAGGACTCTGAGCTTCATGAAGGACAACACACTGAGGAGCTGAAGCCTCACTTGTAGGTCCACGGTGAGATGGAGTCGCTGGCCAAAGAACTGACTTTTAGGCTGGGAACTAAATTGTTTGGGTCCAAACGCAGAGGGACCGTTTCTTCTGCTAATCCTTCAAAGGACTTCCTGTGTGGCTTTGCTGCTGTCTGTGGGACCACCACCACCATCATCATCAACAGGACAGCGCTGACAACCTGAGGAAGAAGAACATTCATTCATTCAACCTTTATTTATACAGGCTAGCCTCGTTGAGCCACGGGGACTCATTTACAAGAGAGACCTGTCTCACTCACACCTAGGGTCAATTTAGAGTTACCAATCAGTCTAACATGCATGTTTTTGGTCTGTGTATGTTATACATGAACACAGAATTTTAATTAAGTCATCTTTTTAAAAATTCTTAAATTTATAAAGTTGTACATTTTCTGTGACGTGGTTAGAAAAATAAAATAATAAAAAAAATAAGCTTCAAAGATATTTATTGTCAATATTGTGCATCTGTATTATTCTAATTTTATGTCCACTAAAATTGCAGCACAGAAAAGCCATAACAATAAAGAAATACATTATATAAAAACTGGAGCGTGAGATTGATAGGCGGATAGGTGCAGCGTCCGCAGTGAAGCGGGCGCTGTACCGGTCTGTCGTGGTGAAGAGAGAGCTGAGTCAAAAGGCAAAGCTCTCAATTTACCGATCGATCTACGTTCCCACCCTCATCTATGGTCATGAGCTTTGGGTTATGACCGAAAGAACAAGATCTCGGATACAAGCGGCTGAAATGAGTTTTCTCCGCAGGGTGTCTGGACTCTCCCTTAGAGATAGGGTGAGAAGCTCAGTCATCCGGGAGGGACTCGGAGTAGAGCCGCTGCTTCTCCACATCGAGAGGAGCCAGTTGAGGTGGCTCGGGCATCTGGTTAGGATGCCTCCTGGACGCCTCCCTGGTGAGGTGTTCCGGGCATGTCCCACCGGGAGGAGACCCAGAGGAAGACCCAGGACGCGCTGGAGGGACTATGTTTCTCGGCTGGCCAGGGAACGCCTTGGGATTCCCCCAGAGGAGCTGCTCCAAGTGGCTGGGGAGAGGGAAGACTGGGCCTCCCTACTTAGGCTGCTACCCCCGCAACCCAACCCCGGATAAGAGGAAGAAAATGGATGGATGGATGGATGGATTATATAAAAACAACTATTAAACTTTGGTTTTTGTTTCTGCCTACCGTAATATCTGGTGGAAATACATTTCATAAACAATATTAGACATACAACCTTACCATCTACATTTTAAAATTGTGTAATAATATTATGATCACAGTTATATTAGTTGCAGTGCAAACCATAAAATAATCTTGACATAAATACAGTTTCCCCTTACTTACCTTGTTTCCAAAACCTGAATGGGAGTCTCCCCAAATTCACTTCTGAGACCTTCCCCAAAGTCATCATCTCTGCATAAAAACATATAATGTAGTTCAAACAATAATCAGATATTCTTTTCAACACATTTATCACACAATGACAAATTTATCTAACATATCAAAGCATGTAGGATGATTTAAAAAATAGCATCAAACAGCCATCTTCCATCCTGTTCTGCTGCTAGAAGTAAAATTTGAACTTTTTATGCTCTCCTTTCATCCTGCTTCACTGCAGGCTCATGTCCGCAGCAAACTCGTCCACCCCACCGCAAGTTTTACAGATTTGATTCCAAAATTTAATAATTTTTGAGGCCCTTTATACAGGTAAACGTCCAAAGAGGTTGAGATGTATGCATCAACAACATATATTGTGTAGTACAACTAACAGACTTTTAGATTATGAACACCAAATGATCTGCAGACAATATGCTAATTGCTAGTTGTTGAGATCATGCCTCTCTTACACAGACAGCGCAGTTACAGTACTTTCAACATATCTGCATGCTGATCCACAATACAATAAGTTAGGATAACTAAATGTACGTATCAAAACAATACTGAGGTTGAATGAGTTAGCTGCTGCCATTAGCATCACGTCAGCTGTAGGCCGGAAAACGATTTTAGCCTGTTGTAGATAATATCATGGCATTTGCGCTATCACATGAGTCAAGCAAAGACACTTACTTTTCAAGCAGGAAAGTTGCTAACTCTGCATCGCTTTGCAATCCTCTGAGCACTCGAGGCTCTCGCCACCTCCGCCATCTTGAAACAGCTACTGTTTGAGACGGGAGCGTGCCCACTGCCCGGCTGCTGCTGCTGCGCCTGCGCGCTGCCGCTGGGAGAGGCGGGGGGAGGGCGGGGGAAGCTCGTTCATGAAAATAACTCTGTTTTTATTGGCTGGTCAAAAACGGCCCGCTCTGGTTTTTATAAATGCTATTTTAACCACCGGGAGACGCCAGAGGAATATAGTATTTCTCAAAGATTACCTGTTTAACATCACTCTGACAAAAAATAGTGACTGAGAGAAGAAATATGTTTATAAAAAAAGCTACATACTGCAACTTTAAGTATATAAATAATTACAAACAAATAGAGTAGAGCAAGTAAAGACAGCAGCAGAGTGAGGAAAATGATGGAGCATTTGCTGTGAAACATGAGAATCTTCCAGGATTATCTGAACTGATCAAACATACCTACATAGACCAGGTTTAGGTTATTTAGTTTTCTATTGGCATGATTAAATTGTCACTTTAGTGTTTTAGCTTGTTGCCTTTGAGTGGACCAGTTGCAGATTTTAGGAAGTTAATTTTGATCTAATCCAATTAGACAGATAGCGGAAAGGCACAGACAGAGGGAGGGGCAGTGATGGGGAGACAACGGAGGAGCGGTCTGGATCATGAACGTTTTTGCGTGTGCGACATGGGTTCCCTTCCCTCTGCAGCTAATCCTATCAGGCTCTCAGGATTAGGGGCTGCCTAACGGTTACCTTGGTCGGAGCTGAGGGTGGAGCACTAAGCTTCTTGCTGCTGTGCTAATTACATTCCAGATGAAAGCATTAAGATGGAGAACAGGGCTCATATTGCACTGTATTCTCCAAGTGACTGACTGAGTCTGAGGCTATTTAGTTTTATGTGGAAAGTTCATGAGGGATTGTCAGAGTGTTTAATAATGAGGGGCAGAACAAGGACAGATTCACACAAATAGGAGCCAATATATTTTATGACCAGCTGGTGTGTTTATGTAAAGCTGTTAGGGACTCATTGTGCTAATTGTAGCTGCAGGGTATGTAATGTGGTTCTTTATCGAAACGGGGAAAAAACAAGGATTCACACAGTTATATCGCTAAAGTCTGCCTAACGAAAAGGATATTCAAAGCATTATTTAAGGACTATTCAAAATTAGAATCAGAATTAAACTATAGCTGGGTTAAAGATGGTGAACAGATTAGATGAGCTGTTAAATGATCTCAAGAATTATTTATTCTTGCCCTGTGCTTTAGGCACTGAAATGTGACAGGCTAATTATTATATTTCCTTTAAAAGGCCAATACTGTATTTACAAACTTGAACTAAGGTTTACAAGGTGACAGCTGGTAAGACTTCCTCTGTCATTTCACCAAACCATAACTCACAGGTTTCCTTTGGATATGAGCTAGAGCTGCACAGAACTTGTAGGTTGTTCTAAATTAAGTCAATGACAATTAAATATGGTGGTGTTATTTGCAGCCCAGCACAGACATGAACCCAGTGTTGGCCACAGTACTCATCGCTATGGTTTTATTACCAGGTTCAGTACAGTCTGGGTAGCTTCAGATCAGGTTTAACAGGAAAAGCTGATTACAGGACTCCCAGGACTGATGCTACATTCAGACCGAACGCGTTTTGAGCTGCAGGAGCGGCCGGTTTACATGCAAAGTCAATGGGGGACGCGCCTCTAGGGGTCGTGCGTCACGTCCGTTTTGAGCGGCGCGGTAGAGCGTTTTCCGTGCATGCGGTGCCCGCGGCAGTCGCTGCTCGAGTTGAAAAATCTGAACTTTCGCCGCTCAACGCGTCTTGACAACCAATCAGTCAGCTATGTGACGCGGTAACGAGGGGACGGATGTTGCGCAAGTGTGACGTATTGTTTGTGAGACACAGAAACAACCCGCAAATTAGTGTTCAAGTATGGAGGAGATCCAGTCCTTTACGACCAGTCAAGTGTGTTGTACAGAGACCGAAATAAAAAGGACCTTGCCTGGCGGAGTGTCAGTGAGGAAGTCGGGATATCGGGTAAGTTTTTAATTGTAAACTCCTCCCACACCCCGCCGCCACCGCTGCTGCTGCTTCTCGTTCCAGTCTGAACAAAAGTGCGTCCAGTGCGTCCACCTTGAGGCGTTTCGCGCTTTTTGGCCGCTCAAAACGCGTTCGGTGTGAACGTAGCATCAGTCCTGTCAACAGTCCGCATGCTGCTGCTAGAGCTTCCAGCACAGTACCGGTACATGGTGCAGACAACAGCTGGGAGGGTTTGTTTCATGTTGAATATTACAGTTGGAAAGTTACTGTGTAAAGAAAACTTTTTCTTTTTTCAATTTAAACTGTCAATTTCATGGCTTCAGGTGAGATAAAAATTCAAGTCACAAAATCAGTTCCTGCTGTCTTCTGCTCCTATGAAGCCGCTCTCATCAAATACATTCCAACAAATCCAAATGCCTTGTGAAAACACTAGTCTGCTGGGAATCCAGTCTCAGGAAGTATGTTTTATTTTGGATTTTTTTCTTTCACACCCCCGCTTTGTGCCTTTGAGTTTAGATACACAGAGAATTAGGAAGTCTGCAGTGGAAATTATTAATGAGAGCTTTGACAGCAGTTTTGCTGCAGATTCAGGAGGCTCATGTGGCTACTCAGCATGGTGAGCCTTTCAGAGGAGAAACAGGCTCCCAGTACGAGTCAGCATGTTTGAGTTTTACACCGACTTGTTTATACAGAGTCCGCTCAACAAGAAAACTAGCTGTCTGTTAGTGGAGACCACTACGGCCACAAACATATTGATCCCTTTTTCTTTTTTTTTTCTTTTTTACATATGTTCGATTTAGACAGCAAGCAACTTCCAGCATTGAGAAATAGTTCTAAAATGTTATCAAAATGTCAAAATAAGAATTTGTTTTCTTTTCTTATAATATCAAAGCACTAGCCATTTTTCTTTGATTTGTTCATCCTAGTTGTTGGGTCTGTGCTGAAAGTCCACTGGTCAAGGGCACAAATCTTTTTTTTTCCCCCATCTAAAATTTTATTTTATTAGAGAAGTGAGCTAAAAGATTTAGTCATAAATGCATGAGAGTTGGACTCTGCCAAGGTTGCCCTTTGTCACCGATTCTGTTCATAACTTTTATGGACAGAATTTCTAGGCGCAGCCAAGGTGTTGAGAGGATCCGTTTTGGTGGCCTTAGAATCACTTCTCTGTTTTTTGCAGATGATGTGGTCCTATTGGCTTCATCAGGTCGTGATCTACAGCTTTCACTGGAGCGGTTTGCAGCCGAGTGTGATGCGGCCGGGATGAGGATCAGTTCCTCCAAATCCGAGGCCATGGTCTTGAGCCGGAAAAGGGTAGCATGCCCTCTCCGGGTCGGGGAGGAGGTCCTGCCCCAAGTGGAGGAGTTTAAGTATCTCGGGGTCTTGTTCACGAATGAGGGAAAACTGGAGCGTGAGATCGATAGGCGGATAGGTGCAGCATCCGCAGTGAAGCGGGCGCTGTACCGGTCTGTCGTGGTGAAGAGAGAGCTGAGTCAAAAGGCAAAGCTCTCAATTTACCGATCGATCTACGTTCCCACCCTCATCTATGGTCATGAGCTTTGGGTTGTGACCGAAAGAACGAGATCTCGGATACAAGCGGCTGAAATGAGTTTTCTCCGCAGGGTGTCTGGACTCTCCCTTAGAGATAGGGTGAGAAGCTCAGTCATCCGGGAGGGACTCGGAGTAGAGCCGCTGCTTCTCCACATCGAGAGGAGCCAGTTGAGGTGGCTCGGGCATCTGGTTAGGATGCCTCCTGGACGCCTCCCTGGTGAGGTGTTCCGGGCATGTCCCACCGGGAGGAGACCCAGAGGAAGACCCAGGACACGCTGGAGGGACTATGTTTCTCGGCTGGCCTGGGAACGCCTTGGGATTCCCCCAGAGGAGCTGCTCCAAGTGGCTGGGGAGAGGGAAGTCTGGGCCTCCCTACTTAGGCTGCTTCCCCCGCGACCAGACCCCGGATAAGCGGAAGCAAATGGATGGATGGATGGATGGATGGATTTCTACTTGCTTAAAACAATCATTACAGATGGTGTTGTTTGACAAACTTATGAATTTTAGACATACAAGATAGTAGGGGTGTAACGGTACGCTAAAATCACATTTTGGTTCGGTTCACTTACAAGGAGGGTTCGGTTCGGTTAATTTTCGGTACAAAAATAAAAAAGACTTATAAAATGTTTATTTTGAAAATGTGTCAAGTAAACAACACGTTTGTATAAAAATAAATAAAAGCAACACATTTGGATGATATTTTAAATAAATAAATGAACTATATTAACAATAATAAAAATCTTAATAAATACAATAACAGCCAGAACCAGAACAATAAGCAGCAACAGACTGTTTATAATCTAACTAATCAAGTTTAAAGGTTTTGTCCAAAAAGACCGACTTGTCCACATTTTCTGCTAAAAGCACAGATCTAGATGCAGTGAATATCTCCAGTGGTGGAGAAAATCATATCTGTAACAACAGGTAGCAGCAGTTTGGCTGTTTTTGTCCTCATTACTCACAACAACCTCTTCTTGGACCTGCTCCTCCAGGACAGGTCTCATGAAAAGTTCAGAGTTCAGTCATCACACACTTCTTAGCTGCAGTTGATCTGGTGGATGTCCCTTAAGAGGAAGAAGACAGCTGCTACCTCTGTCCCAGACTGGAAATAAAACGCAAAGAGGTAAACAATGAGTTAATAAGATTATAATTTAAATTAAAAGGTTAATTAGATAATAATAATAAAAGAACAATGCCTCTTGAACGGTTGAGCTGGGTGAATCTCTCGGTCATCATCATCAGGGCTTTAATCAGCTCCAGGGCTTGTTGACAATATCAGTTTTAGTTTTTTCATAAAGTGCTGAAGTGTTGACGTGATGGATGTGATAGAAGAAGTCGTAGCGACGCTCACAAACTTTAAAGCCGGCGCATCAAAAACATTCAGACGTAGATCCAGAACTTTAAAAACTCCTACAGTTTGTGTTATTGTTCTGGACCGATCTGATTTACCTGATGAAGGCTGTTTTAATGCTGCTGTTTGGTGTTTGCTAGCTGCTTTTCTTCGTTCACGTTCGGATGACGTCGTTTCAAGTCCGTTAACAAGTTAGACTTGTTGTCTGCTGCAGACACTGTCTGCAGACCTAATCTCCGTGAAACAACGTCGACACACAGCTTTGAATTTGCGCTCGTCTTTTAACAAGGAAGCCATAACATTAACAAACAGGAGACTGCACGAGAAGCTAGGCTGCTAATGCTACGCGTGCTGCAAGATAATAGCGCCGTGCTGAAACTCACCTAGGAATTTTAGTTCCGTGGCGCATATATTCTACCGTTAATAACGTTTAATAAGTGAAAAAATAACCGAAACGGTACGCAGGTGGACCAAACCGAACGTGCCATACCGAAATGGTTCGGTACACCCACGTGTACTGTTACATCCCTACAAGACAGAGATCAAAATGGCCCATTGGAAACTAAAACAAACAAAAGGAACCAGTGTTGTGTGAGCAGATCCATGGCATTGGTTCTGCAACCCATTTCTACGAAATGTTCCATTTTCTTGACTTAAATCTTTCATTTTAAAAGGTTCAGGACAGTCAAGTGGTTTTGATTGAGTTCACGAAGGCTTTTAGCTGTAGTAATTATTCATATGTAGCTGTGCCTTTAAGTTTCCAGCAGCGTAATGTTTATTGAGTAGCTTCTGAGAATACAAAAGAGTCTTCAGAGTCAGAGGTCAGATGGTTATTCTCAGTGCAGAGGAGTTTTCTGGTTCTATCATGTCTGGACTGAACGTTTACAAAGAGGCACTCTAAAACTTCTGCAAGCAGATAAAAATTATCCACATCATTAAACAATAAATAAATCAGGCTTTCTTAGCTAAGATGTTGGAAGGAAAAAAAAATCACAAATTTAATGTTTCCTGAATAAACTACACTGAACTTGATTTAGCTAAAATTGTGCGTACATCTTTCAGCTGCCCCCTACAGAGGTCACCAAGAAGGATCATCTGCCTCCATCTCTGAATAAAAATTCCAGTGTTTTAATACTGAATAATGTGTTTTGACACATTTAAATCATATTTAAATGTACTGGCATATACTTTTTTGTGTGTGTTTTTGAACATTTGCTTTGCATTAAAATTTGCCCTCAGAAATGGTCAGACATTTACCCTCTGGTAAAATTTCTTATACTGTATTCTCTTTTTTTCTTCTTTTTTTTTAGGTTCCTTTAAAGAAAAAATAAGAATTGTAGTTTTGTACTAAGAAAAGTTCAGTATATTTTGCTATGTTTTTTAGGGAATTCAGAAGAGATGAAGATATAATTTAGAGTGTGTGTACACCTGTAAATGGGTTTTATGTTCATCTGTGTTTACTTGTAATGCAGATATTGTAAGTTAAATGGAAACTCTGATGCAACCTACTCAGTTTGCCCCTCAACAGAACTCATCTAAAATAATGTTTCAGAGAAACTGTTCATCAGAGTTACTGATCATCATCATGCATGCTGAGTGCTTCTGTGGTGTCACTAGAGAGACTTGTAAGGACATTTAAAGCTTTTTAGTTGGTCTTCAAACAGGTTTTGGCCTTTTCACCGTCACTCAGAGAGGAGAGGTTATTAAAAAGCCATAAACGCAGCTTATTTGAAGTGCTTGTTCATATAACCCATAGTGACATTTTTATGGCAGGAGCAGGTTTCACTTCTTCATTCTGTCTAGAAAAAAGGTTACGTTACTAACTCACATAATTTCCCCTGCTAATTCCATTCGGGCGCTAGTAGCTTGAGTCTTTCTATTGTTTTGTGGATCTGTGTCCATCTGTCTGTGTAATTAAGACAAATTACTCTGTCCAGCCCACCCTGGAAACATGTGCCACTATTCATTTGTCTATCAATCTTTCGGTGAAAATCAATTCCTTGCATAATCTGCTTCCCTTTTGTCTTACTGACTTTCAAGATCCACTCCTAGTCATGCTTTAAATTGTGCAAATTATCAGCGTTCAGCCTCTTTCTTGTATGAGGAAACTGCTGTCCCGGAGATGTGAGCTTGTGACTAACTCGGATAGAAGTAGTTTAGAGAGAGTCTGTGAAGCTGTGTGTGGTACCTGATTAGACTACAGTACATACCTTTCAATCAAAAACGAGACTCCAGTTGTCTCAGCTTTTATGTAGCCTAAGAACACTCCTCATCACTTTGAGAAACTCGCCATCAGTCATCATGATTACCACTCAGAAGTACTTCACCTTTGAGCATGCATGGGCAAGCTGGAGGGTCATTGAAACTTATTATACAGTTTGAATAAAACATGTATAAGATTTTAACAAGGTATTTCTGAAAGAAACTTAAGTATCAGGAGAAAAGCTAGCAAAAATGTAACTTAAATGACACCCCTCCCCTCCACACACACACACGTTTGGAGAAATTAACATTTATCTATCTATTATGATTTAGAGGTTTTCAGAAAAGCAGCTCATTATGTAACACTTTGTGGAAAGGAAGTATACATAATCCCATCGTTAAGCAAAAAATTGTCATTTTTATTTATGAATACAAAGAGCAATCATGGTTACAAAGTAAAGACATCCTGTTTGTTTATTCTTCTGTAAAAAGACCTAATACAATAAATAATTTGCTCTTCAACATGTCCTAAATAAGCCTGAGATGGCTATATAGCACATGCCTTTAGTCTATCTGCCTGCCTGTACACTAACATCTTTAAAATGTTTTTTACTCAAAGCAGTACTCCTACAATTAAACATCCTCTAGAATCACCCCCAGGTCCCAATAAATCAGATACTTGTAATCTGAAAGACTTTAAGCCAGTGGTAAGGACTTCAGCTGCCATGAAGTGCCTAGAGAGACTAGTACTACCACAGATTAACTCTGTGCTATCAAACCACACTGGTCCCCTAGACGTTGGCTATCGTTCCAATAGGTTGCACGATGCAGTAATAAATCAGACAGACAGCTCAGGCTGAGTGCTTTTAAGACGAGATTAGAAAGGCAAGACCGGGATAGTCTGGATGTGTGAAGACGAGGGTTGATAGCTAATGGAACTGCTGGGGACGAGGAAAAAAGGAGGTCTAGGTAAGGTTTATGGATGTAGTGGAGGAGGATGTGCAGAGGGTTGGTGCGACAGAGGAGAAAGTTAGGAATACGGTGGAAATGAGGCCGATGATTTGCTGTGGCGAACCCTAAAGGGGGCAGTCAAATGAAGTTATTGCTTTCAGTACCATTTAAACAGAAGCTGATATGAAGCTGGCAGACCTTGGATTTTCAACTCCCACCTGTGAAGACATTTTTAAGCTTTCTAACCAGCAGACTACAGATGGTGAGAATCGAAGGAAAGGTTTCTCTTAAACTTGAAGTCAGCTCACCAACATCACAGAGCTGCTGCCCCAGCTCCAAATTCTTTACCTTAAGGCTACCACACACTAAATGATCTCAAAAATTGTAAAGAACTTGTACAAGCAACACTGTGAGCTCAAATAGTATGATGTAAAATTAAATTGATGCCAGACTGTATGATTTTTCTTCCACAGCAGAACTGTGTACATTATAGACATCTGACAGAATCAGAAATACCTATAAAACAATGAGGGAAAAGCTGCTGCCGTCATTAACTCTTATTCAGGTTCAAGGTTCTTTATTGTCATTCACATCACCTGTGGTACATGAGGTGGAACAAAATTGCATACTCAAGGTCCCGGTTACACACAAAAATAGCAATAATATGTTATTAAAAAAGAAATGGTATACAAGGATCTAAGATATACGCTAAACAATAATATAATAAAAATAAGGTGTATTAAATAGCAGCCTGAACTGTTGTGTCTGTTGTGAGCAGATGAGTATGAATACAGCAGCTTATGGGTAAGAAATCAACAGCCTGGTTAATCAGCAGCACAGATAAAGTGTCAAATCTCCAATTAAAGTGGCATTACAGTGATTTTGCTGGTTAGGGATTTATGAGTCTTAACAGCTTCAGGGTAGAAGCTGTTCCTTACTCCAGTGGTTCTACACTTAAAGGAGACCACATATAGTCAAAGTCAAAGTCAAAGTCAACTTTATTGTCAGAACTGCAATATGTACAGGACATACACAGGACCGAAATTGCATTTCTCTCAGTCCCTCGGTGCAACAGTAACCATCTAAACACTAAACACTAAAACATTTAATACACATAAGCATAAAATAGTAAAAAAGTGTAACACTGTCCTGAGTTTTTTCATAATAGTATAAAAGTATGAAAATTAACACCAACACTGAAACACCAAACACCCCTAAAACACCAAACACCCAATGAACATAAGCATAAAATGAAATAATAAAAGTGTAATACTGTCCTGAGTTTTTGCATAGTAGTATAAAAAGTATAAAAAGTATATCTAATAAACTGAAGGTTCTAGCATTGACATTTGCAAAGAGTGGCACAGCAGCATATAAGTTAATGTACACAGTATATGTATGAGGTAGTTGATGTTGGTATAGAGGCAAAGTGGCATATGCAGTGAGGCACATAAGGCACATTTGGCATCCTTAGATAAGGCTAGTCAGAGAATGCTGTATATGTATCTGCAGTAGTGTAGATAAAAGTAGTGTAAATGTAAACAGTAGTAATAAATGTAAAGCAGTAGTAATAAATGTAAACAGTATTAATAAATGTAAACAGTGAATGTAAACAGTAGTATGACTATAGGCAGTAATGTAATACAAACATTAGTGCAAATATGAGAAGTAGTGCAAACTGAATGAGCACATGACCGAGAGTTTAGTGAATAACCCGTTTGATGACACAGAGTCCAGTGTTAAAAACTTTGTGTTGAGTGGTAATGTGTGAGAAAGTTTTTTGTGTTAAGGCAGTTCAAATGGGAGGGGAGGCAGAGCAGGCAGAGTGTTTAGCATTCTGACTGCCTGATGAACAGAGCTGTCTCTCAGTCTGCTGGTACGAGCCTGGAGACTCCTCAGTCTCCTCCCTGATGGCAGCAGTCTAAAGCGGCTGTGTAGTGGGTGTGTGGGATCACCTGCCATGCGGTGGGCTTTCCGAGTGAGGCGTTTGCTGTGTAAGTCCTGCAGTGAGGGCAAGGAGGTGCCGACGATCTTCTCAGCTGCTTTCACAATGCGCTGGAGGCTCTTGCGGCAGGTATAGGTATTTAAAATTTTTATGTTATGTCTGTGTGCTATCTTGACAATATTAATTCATTTTAATACACAAAATAATTCTTAGATAATTAATTATACCCTTTTTAATTCTGCCATTTTTAACTTTCGTTTTGAACGACCGGTTTCTTGAAGTCCACGCCCTTCAAAGATCTGTTTACGCCCTCTGTAACAGCCAGTATCTGTAATGTGTTGTTGTTTTAAAATTAGCTCTTTTTTTATTACTCATTTGACTTACTGTTAGTGCTAGCTTAAGATAACTTACCGAAACCCGTCTGAGCGCGCCGCAATTAGCTGCTCCTTTTAGCATGAGACCACCCGAATCCGAAGCTAATGTTAGCTTGTTCCTCTTCCGGTGTTCGCCAGCTCCGCTCGTTGCACGCGGAGATTTTGGGAGTTATCGCTGTTCCAGTCAAGACAACACAAAGTTCACCAAGTGTCTCCCGTAAATTAATCCGTAAGGAGAAGGTCCTCGCTGCTGCGAGGCTGCTGCGAGGGCAGCAGCGAGGCTGTACAGTTGAAGCTCCGCTCCATCGCGCCAGAAGCAGTGTCCCGTTGCCGCTGGTCCCTACGCCGGGGGTCCGCTCGTTTAATTTTTGCCGGCTGCGCGTTGGGAGCGATCGCAAATACACTAAAAATTGAACTAAAACATAAAAATAACAATTATACTTTATTTATAAAGCCATTTAAAAAAACCACAGCTGCAACAAAGTGCTGTACACATGAAATTAAGAACATATAAACAAAAGATGAGATGAAATCATGAAAAACAACAGTCATGTGTTTAATACAGAAGTGGGTTGAGCCTAACCAGGGGTTGCTAGGTGAGGGGCTGGACTCAGGTTTGAGGTGATTGGCTACGGCTTGTGACGTCAATAACTGCAGGAAGTGTGAATCCAGGTGTATTTATCAAAAATAAATAAATCTACTTAGAGTAAATAAACCACTGGGTGCATTTTTTTGGCACAAGGACTGTTTTTTTATGAAGTAAATACCCAAAGTTGAGTAAAAAAACACTAAAAAGTGAATTTTGCATCTGTGGTCCCCTTTAAAGCTTCCACATACTTGGGCGTACTGTGTGTACTCTGTGAGCCTCATGGACACTGTGCACACTGTCTGCAGACAGTTGAGACTTCATACCTTAGCACACACCCTGTTGGGCTGCAGCCCAGCACTACAGGCAAGGGATGTTTACCTTCAAGACAAAGTGAGGTCGCCGATTGGTCGTTTGCTGAAATGCCTACTGGATTGGTTTAACAGGTTGAAAAAAAAAAAAAGAAGAACTGGCAGGTGGCAGCCGCAGCGGTGTTCTGTGTTTATATGTTGTTAATAAAAAGGTCTAAAAAATAAATAAAAAAACAGGGAGTGCTGGCCCTGCAGCCCACATATCAGACCGGCTCACCAGGAAATCTCCAGACCCTTCCACAGCCACACTGGGCCTGATTTTAATTATCTCTTGACAAATTCCTTCATTTCTCACAATTTCAGTCATGGTGACAATGGACAATAGTTTTTTGCCTCTTGGCAAAAACAAACAAACAAACAAAAAAAGGCCATTAAACCAGGGATCAAGAAGGGGAATTTAATACATTGGTGTTGCATACAAAACAGTCCATCGCCAGGCAGTTTATTATGCGACACCAAGTATGTGTACGCATTTGGAAAAATTGATCTTTGCGCGGACATGGCTTGTGGATGTTTGCTTTGAGACCACGTTGAGTCTAGTTCGGTATGCACAGACCTCTGCGGAGTGAAGTACACCCGAGTAAGTGGTGGCCTTTAATGCTCTGCAACCTCCTGCCTGAAGAGAACGGGACAAAAAAGTGTGTGTGCTGGGTGAGTGGGGTCCTTCATGATGCAGGTGGCCCTCTTCTTGCATCTGAAGGTGTAGATGTTTGTGATTGTGGAGAGGCTGACTCCAACAGTCTTCTGTGCAGCCTTCACCACTTTCTGCAGAGCTTTCCTCTCTCCAGCTGTGCTGCTCCCATGCCATTAAACTCAGACTCTTAAAAAAGCATGAGAATAAAGAAAGCGTGTGGACCCACTTATGGCTGGGAAACTTTTTGGCTACAGCAACATTCACACTGCGCAAATTTTAGTCCCCCCCCCCCCCAAGAAGTTTCTGACATGGCTTGATGTTTGTTGTGGGTTATGAGAGCATTAAACAAGCTGTTGGTGAGCCTGTGGCACTGAACAACCACAGACAGCTTATTCAAGCACACAACCAAAGATTTTCTTATAATTCTTCCACAACAAAATATTCTAAATAGTGTCTTGACAGTAGCATAGTGAGAACCTGGCTCTATCCATCCATGTCTGGGTCTTCACCCAGGAGAACTATCCTCTTTAAGCTGCAGTCTTCGTTTTGGGTGATGACAAATTAGGCTAGAGAGAAATTATCAATCAACAATATCCTCACCAATAGAGATGACAGCATCCTCAGCCGCAGTAGGCTTTACTTCATCAGACTTCTAAAGAAAGCAACACACTGCTACCATCTACTCACTCAGAGAACATAAGGAGAACA
>JBBPBX010027133.1:0-16698 GCA_038048925.1 Garcialebias charrua
AATTGACACATAGAATATATTAAAAAAAAAAGAAAGAAAGATAGAAATTCATTTATAAAATACACATCACTTCACACGTCCTCTTCTGTGCCAGTTGAGTCATGTGACGTGCTCTGCAGATCTAATGTCATCTCCATGTTCTCAATGAGCAACTGATGGATTTTGAATTTAACTATGTCCCGATTTCTTTCTGGCACCTTCATTAAAAGGGGAACAAGAGATGAGAAGAAATTGTGCTCTGGTGTAGGTGGTGTTTGTAAAGACATAAGGTTGATCAGGCTCTTCTCAAAGTGGGTGGGTTGTGGAGTTGAAATGGTTCGCCGTCTCTTCCGATGTGGTCGTGCTAGACAGAATACGAATAATTAGGTTTTTGATAGGTTAGAATGTGCACGAGTACGCACACATACAACGGGGGGATGTAAATGGATATTTACAGATATTAAAGTACCTGACTGTGTGAATTTAAATGATTGAATACACACCGGATGTGACAGCAGATGAAGGTCCAGCATATGGTCCAGCAGATGGTCCAGCAGATGATGGTCCAGCTGATGAAGGAGGTCCAGCAGGTGAAGGTGCCACAGATGAAGTTCCAGCAGATGAAGGTCCAGCCTCCTCTGAAGACGGAGTGGTGGAGTTTGGTTCCACTGTTGATTCACACAAAGCAGAATCTGTGCATGTAATGAAAATTAGTAAACAATGCAGTAATGAGAGTAGGGCAGAGATGACTCTATACTGACCACTTGCAGACAGCTGCGATTCGTCACCCACAACTGTTTTTTCGCCAGTAGCATGCTCGTCCTGCTCCTGCTGCTCCTCCTCGCACCTCGTCGGCATGTTTCCGCTGGTTTCTCTCGGTGTGACGTACGGTCTCAGGAAGGAGAGCACAGACATGTACCTCCATTTAGGAGATGACCTTCCTCCAGCGCCGCTCCTCTGTGTCTCCCGCTCCTTCTGGACCTCCTTGGCGTACGTGTCACGTAGCGATTTCCACCGCTTACGACATACATCCTCTGTGGAAGAGCATTAAAAATGTCTGTTAAACACACTACTTGTAGCACATACAGAGCTACATTTCTGTTTTGTATATGTAACCTACTATTTGTACCACTACTGTATATAATTTGTTGCTTTGGACGGATTTAGCTAATTTTAACACATTACAATTCATGTTTTGTTTTAATGTTTGAGCTAATTTTAGCTTCTGTTTTTTATGTTTTATCTGCTGTTTATCCAAATTCAGCTTTAGCACCTCTTTTGCTGTAATGTTATCCTAAATTTAAAAGCTATTCTGTACTTAACACATTACAATTCATGTTTTGTTTTAATTTTGTTTGAGCTAATTTTAGCTTCTGTTTTTTATGTTGTATCTGCTGTTTATCCAAATTCAGCTTTAGCACCTCTTTTGCTGTAATGTTATCCTAAATTTAAAAGCTATTCTGTACTTAACACATTACAATTCATGTTTTGTTTTAATGTTGTTTGAGCTAATTTTAACTTCTGTTTTTTATGTTTATCTGCTGTTTATCCAAATTCAGCTTTAGCACCTCTTTTTCTGTAATGTTTTCCTAATTTTGGCAGCTATTCTGTACTTGGATGTATCTATTTAGCTGGTGTTTTGCTGCTTATAGTCTTGTAATAACAGGGCAACATTGAAAAACATTGTGAAAACTTACCTGACAGCCCGACCTCGGCAGAAACCTTCTTCCAGGCAATGTCCTTCAAGTTCCTATCTCTATAATGTATACTGGACTGATCATAGATGATGGATTGTCCACAAACGGCAACTATCAGTTTCTCCTCCATATTTAGGCACGAAAATGCAGCATTGTTTTTTGTCCATTCTTTAATATGTCACACCACCTCCGTCCCGTGGTGATTGCGTCATCATAAAACAAAGCCAGTCCTGATTGGTTGCTGCGATGCGTCAAGCCACCAGAGATCAACTTTTGAGACTTTGGCGGCTCGACGCGTAGGTTGCTTTCGGGCATGCGTGGAAAGGAACTGCCGCGTGCCGCCGCGCCGCTTCAATCACTCAAAACGCGCCGCTTCACGGTTCGCCACGCCTCGACGCGTCTCCACATAGACTTTGAATGTAAACCGGCCACTTCAGCCGCCCGACACTGGTCCGGTGGGTACCAGGCATAAGAGAAGAGGCTACTCAGGAACTTAAGTACCGGTAAGTGTATTGTTTCCCCTTAAAGGTAAATGCAAACAGATCCCTTCAATTTGCTCATGTCTGAGTCCGTACTGATGTTTAAAATAGGAATTGTGCCCGGCTTCAGAGTTATTGAGACAGGTGGCACATTCAGCAGCCCTACATCTGTAGAATTACTGGCCCAAAGTGATTCAGGCAAACTGGCTAACAGTTTGTCTGTAACAACATGAACTGTGTTTTCTCTGCCATGCGTTCAAGGCAGAAAATGTTTCTCAGGTAACAAATGTTTCTCAGGTAACAATAATGTAAACGATCTATGTGTGATCCTGTAGGTGTCAGTCTCTGGAGAATAGTGTAAGAGGGGATACTGTGTGGGCATCCATTCCCGGACAGCAAGACAGCGTCTCATCATAGGACCTAACTTCTTTGCTTCAGTACCACTAGTGACCTTCAATGACACATGAGGTGCTGATACATCACCAAGCATGTAAAGTTCCAACAGTGGTGCAGGCAACCTCACAGCTGCCGTCACTCCCTCAGGGGCCACATATATGTCCATGAGTTCAGTTACTGGATAGTCACCAGTTTCCTGACAGTGCTCCAGTAGTCCTGTCCAGAGAGCATCATAGTCCTCATCACCACACAGGTCATAGTTCAGCGTGCAGTGTGCCACATCAGGAGGCGTGTCATAGGGTCTTATGACATTAATCCAGGTATCCCAGCTCTGCAGAGTGTCGTACAAGGGCGTGGTTGTAAAGTCAGGGACTGCTCCCCACCAAACTTCAGCTTGAAGTTCAGCTGGACCAGACTCGGCAAAAGTCCCGAGGGCCTGAAGCATCTGATGAAGAGAACTTTTCACTGTAGCATAGCACTGAACAGTTCCATCGGGAAAGCTTAGCTGGACGTTGTCAGGTTTAAAGTCACGTTCTGATCACACAGAATGTCTCGTCCAATCAAGTTCACTGGACATGAGTCAGAAATCAGGAAGGAATGTTCAAAGCGCAGATTATTCCACACATGGTACGTAACAGGACAACGGCCACTCCTCTGGTTTTCCCGAAAATCTAACAACAGGTACGGTATTCTTTGATCGTGGGAGTGACCTGTTAACTGTCGAATACCTGGCTCCTGTATCAACCATACACATTTGATTTTGGCCGTTAATGGTCAGCGAAACCAAAGGCTCCGGATACAAGACGCCACCTACCGCTGAACCTGGGCACCCCTATTGAACAGGAAATTGGCCTGGGGCCTGATTATGGGCCCCTGGCAAAGGGCCAGGCTGAATGTGAGGGTGTAGAGGTGGATATACATCATGCGGATATAAAGTTGTTGCCACCTCCTGTCTCAAGAACTCCTGTTTAGTAGGACACTGAAAGGACCAGTGGCTAAGGCCGTAACAACGGTCCGTGGACTGAGGGTTTCCCTCAGACGTTTGGTACGACCTCTGCGCCAGGATGTGGTCTGTCCCAGAGGTCACTGCTGATATGAATAGTCAGAGGATACATTAGAACCCACATCTGAATTGCATTCATCTTCATGAGATAAACAGGGACTTTAACTCCGCAAAAAATGCACACACAAAAATACCAACAGTAGTTCACGTTTACTTTTAGCTAAAACCGCAGCTAACCCACGGTAAAATGAGCCCACCCGGAGTCAAAACAGCCCTCAGTCAACATAAAATTTAGTGTATCCGATAGCAGACATTTTGTGATAAGGAGTTCTGCTCACCTGAGAGGATGCTAGCGCCTTATGTTGACTGCGCGCGTGCTCGACCCGGTGGGGGAAGCTCCCAAATGGCTCCCGTTCCTTCTAACCCTCAGCGCCGGGGTCACCAAATTTGTTACGAGTTCAAAGGTTGAAGGAAGCTCTGAAACAAATGTGCACGTTATTTGCAGGTTTATTGTACATATAAGAAGGAAACTTGCAGCTGCAACAGACCTCACTCCGGTCACAAAGTCCACACACGAGTCTTCAAAAGCTGGGCTACGTTTATATACCCCCGGATGCCGTCATCGCCTCGTGGACCCTGGAACCGCCTTGGAACTGCCTCGGGAACACCTACACTACCACGTAGCCAGCTTTTCTTCCAATAAACTATCAGCTAGATGTAAACAACGTGTCGGTGCTGTTGAATGGTGCAGGACGTGTAACTGAAAAACTCTTCCCTATTGAAAATAAAACCCGGAAGTAAAGGTTCCGCCTTGTATCACAATTCACATTATATGGCGGAATTTAAGTGAACACAAATCATAGAACATAATATGTGGAATACTGATAGAAATATATTTCAAGGTGCAGAATGCTGTAAGCCAGTGGTCCCCAAACTTTTTCCTGTGAGGGCCACATAACTTTTCCCTTCGCTGGTGGGGGGCCGGAGTCAGTTTTTAACAGGAAAAAGTGTGACGATTGCAGGAGTGCCTAAATCAGGGGTGCCCAACCTTTTTTGAACCAAGAGTTACTTTTGAAGTCGGCAGTTTGCCGAGAGCTACTCGTCCAGTCTCAGTATCAAAAAACAAAATTTTTCATCTCCCTACTCCTCACTTCTTTAAAGTAAATAAAACAGAACGTAATGTGTTGCTAGTTTTATTTAATTAAAGTATTTTATCAAAGTAAAATGACGCAATATTTGAAAAGCACACCATATTTTTTAAAGAAACGAATAAACAATGAACTGAACAATATAAAACTCCCTCATTTACACTAACTATTTACAAAAAGTGACTTACAAAGGTGCAGATTTACAAATCTCCAACAACTATTTCAAACCTCAATAAAACCTAAATATCAAAACTAGGCAGCTGCTCTGTGCAGCAGGATGGTGTCATCTGGTGCAAGCTGTATAAAATAAATGTGTCTCTACCTTAGTGGCACTTCTGACACTGAGAGACATCTTCGGATGTAAGGATACTTTTCTTCTGAGAGCAGACTCCAGAACTCTCCATCCACGCCAGGTGATACTCGAATTACAGATGAGGCAAATAGACTTTGAATTAGAATAAACAAAAAAATACTCCTCCTCCCACTCTGTGTGAAAATAATATTTATGTGAAAGGGAGACAATTCAACTTACTCCTTCATCTTTAAAAACTGTGTTAGGATATGCTAAGTACTTGGTGACCGTACAGTACTGTACATGTATTCATTTGTAAAAAAAAAAAAAAATTTTTTTTTTTTTTTTTTTTTACTATTGTTCTGGGGGCCGGACCAAATGTGGGGGCGGGCCGGATGCGGCCCGCGGGCCGTAGTTTGGGGACCACTGCTGTAAGCAATGGAAAGACGGGACTATCGTGTACAGATGAGCGCAGGTGGAATGCAGGGACTGCAAAGAATCTACAACCCAAACGTCTAAGCCTGATAAACTTCTGACACCACAAGGTAGCGCAGCCGTATAATATCAACTCAAGGGCTGCAGTCATTCAATCACTCCCAAATACGTCACATCATCATGCAAACCAAGACTTCCAAGACAGTGTTAGCAAAGCAAAACTGAAGCCACTGTTCTTCTTCTAGAACACATTAATTGGAAAGTGTTACAATGCCTCCCCATCCGCAGAACCTCACTGCAACAGCTCAATTGATCAACAATTTTTGCTGCCACACCAAGCACACTGGTGATCTTAGCTGTAATCCATATAGGGCATTCTATCAGGCATATATTCCATATAGGGCATTCTATCAGGCATATATTCAAGTTTCTGAACAGCAAGCAACGCAATTACAAG
Source organism: Garcialebias charrua (assembly GCA_038048925.1). Lineage (NCBI taxonomy): Eukaryota > Metazoa > Chordata > Actinopteri > Cyprinodontiformes > Rivulidae > Garcialebias > Garcialebias charrua. The sequence goes on from JBBPBX010027133.1 coordinate 5,887, forward strand.
AAGAAACAAAAGAACAAAGTGCATCTGATTTGTGGCACAACTGTAGAAAAATCAGACTTACAGCAAGCACTGCAAAAAAAGTTCTAGTTTGTGCTACCACAAAAATGACAAGTTTTTATCTGAGCACCTGTATCCCCCCTTTCGTGGTAATTTTGACACAAATTATGGTAAAGAAAATTAGATCAGAGCTTGTGATCAACTGAAAGAACAGGGCGTGAACATCTGTCACATGGGTACTGTTATCAGCATCAAGGAGCCATGGCTCTCTGCTAGTCCTGATTGAGTCATTGACTCAGATGTGTTGCTAGAAATTAAATGTCCTCTACCAACGCATCCCTCACTCACTGAGCAGCTTTCCCAGAAATGCAGCGACATCAAAATGGTAGACGGAGCGCTCGTGCTGCAGAAAACAGGAAGTAGAGGTTATTACCATAATATCCTCCTCCACCGTCTTCATGTGGAGGTCGGTCTCTGTGACACTGTCCTGGACTGGTTCCAATCTTTCCTCTCTGATAGGCTGGATTGTGTTAGTCTTGGCAATGCCACTTCCCAGACAGTCGGTATCTCCTGTGGTGTCCCTCAAGGGTCAGTTCTGGGGCCCCTGCTGTTTTCCCTTTACATGCTGCCTTTAGGTCAAATAAGTAATCAGTTCAACATTTCTTTTCACTGCTATGCCAACGATACACAGCTTTACATCAGTGTAAAGGATTTTAGGGGGGGTCAGTATTAAGCTGACCTCTTTATCCTTAATTAATTACTTATTCAGATTGAATAGTAATTTCACGGATTCTTTTCTTTTTCAGTTTACCCAATATTTCTATGATCTTTATGATGGATAAATAAATAAAGCCATTAAGTGACAGAGACGTTAACTTAGTTTGGTATGTCAAAGACACTACCATTTATTTAGAATAAATCAACTAAATTAACACCATTACACTTGATTGACATGATTTCACTTTCTTGCAATTTAATACGTCAGCACATTTAAATTGTAACACAACAGACTTCAATACAGGATGTTAACATACTTAGTCTGTGGCTGTTTAGCTTAAATATAGTTACCAGCTAGATTGAGAGGGATAAGGAAATAGGAGGAGAGATGGAGAGGTTAAGAGAGGAAGTTATCTATCTTGAGTTTAACCAGATGACATTTTCCATCCGACTTCTGCTAAATCCAGGTACGTTTGTAAACGCTGACTCATTACCTTGAAGACGATTAGTCTGATAAAGAGATGGCACCAGCCTTTCAGGCGTACAGAATCGTTGCAGGTCCAGTACGTCCGAGCCGGTTCTCGTTTACGTTTCAACGTCTCCTGGGATCCGCGTCGATCATCAGAAAAAGGTGTCAGCTCCTGGTTGACTTCAAGATAACTTATTCCAGAAAGGAATTTAATTCAAAGTTCTGAGCTTGTACGCTCTGTTCGAAGTGGACTCATAACAACAAAGTCAAAGTCAAAGTCAACTTTATTGTCAGAACTGCAATATGTACAGGACATACACAGGACCGAAATTGCGTTTCTCTCAGTCCCTCTGTGCAACAGTAACCATCTAAACACTAAACACTAAAACATTTAATAAACATAAGCATAAAATAGTAAAAAAGTGTAACACTGTCCTGAGTTTTTTCATAATAGTATAAAAGTATGAAAATTTACACCAACACTGAAACACCAAACACCCCTAAAACACCAAACACCCAATGAACATAAGCATAAAATGAAATAATAAAAGTGTAATACTGTCCTGAGTTTTTGCATAGTAGTATAAAAAGTATAAAACGTATATCTATAAAATAAACTGAAGTTTCTAGCGTTGACATTTGCAAAGAGTGGCACAGCAGCATATAAGTTAATGTACACAGTATATGTATGAGGTAGTTGATGTTGGTATATAGGCAAAGTGGCATATGAAGTAAGGCACATAAGGCACATTTGGCATCCTTAGATAAGGCTAGTCAGAGAATGCTGTATATGTATCTGCAGTAGTGTAGATAAAAGTAGTGTAAATGTAAACAGTAATAATAAATGTAAAGCAGTAGTAATAAATGTAAACAGTATTAATAAATGTAAACAGTGAATGTAAACAGTAGTATGACTATAGGCAGTAATGTAATACAAACATTAGTGCAAATATGAGAAGTAGTGCAAACTGAATGAGCACATGACCGAGAGTTTAGTGAATAACCCGTTTGATGACACAGAGTCCAGTGTTAAAATCTTTGTGTTGAGTGGTAATGTGTGAGAAAGTTTTTTGTGTTAAGGCAGTTCAAATGGGAGGGGAGGCAGAGCAGGCAGAGTGTTTAGCATTCTGACTGCCTGATGAACAGAGCTGTCTCTCAGTCTGCTGGTTCGAGCCTGGAGACTCCTCAGTCTCCTCCCTGATGGCAGCAGTCTAAAGCGGCTGTGTAGTGGGTGTGTGGGATCACCTGCCATGCAGTGGGCTTTCCGAGTGAGGCGTTTGCTGTGTAAGTCCTGCAGTGAGGGCAAGGAGGTGCCGACGATCTTCTCAGCTGCTTTCACGATGCGCTGGAGGCTCTTGCGGCAGGATGCAGTGCATGCACCAAACCACACCGTGATGCAGCTTGTCAGGACACTTTCTATGGCTCCCCTGTAGAAGGTGCACATGATGGAGGTTGAAGCTCCAGCCCTTTTCAGCTTGCGGAGAAAGTAGAGGCGCTGGTGAGCCTTCTTGGCCAGTGCTGCAGTGTTCCTGCTCCAGGACAGGTCCTTTGAGACGTGCACTCCCAGGAACTTGGTGCTGTCCACTCTCTCCACTGCGGTGCTGTTGATGGTCAGAGGGGCATGTTGTGCATCCCTCTTCCTGAAGTCCACGACAATCTCCTTTGTCTTCTCCACGTTGAGAGTGAGATTGTTGTGTCCGCACCACAAGGCCAAGCGGCTCACCTCGTTCCTGTAGTCCGTCTCATCGTTGTTGCTGATGAGACCTACCACTGTTGTGTCGTCCGCAAACTTGATGAAGTGGTTGGAGCTGTACGATGGTGTGCAGTCGTGTGTTAGCAGGGTGAATAGAAGGGGGCTCAGCACACATCCTTGTGGGGCCCCTGTGTTCAATGTGATGGTGCTAGATGTGTTACTCCCGATCCGTACTGTCTGTGGTCTCCCGGTCAGGAAGTCTAGCAGCCAGTTACACATTGAGGTGTTCAGCCCCAGACTGTCCAGTTTATGGATGAGCTGTTGGGGGATGATGGTGTTGAATGCCGAGCTGAAGTCGATGAACAGCATTCTAACATAAGAGTCCTTCGTGTCCAGATGTGTGAGAGCTGTGTGGAGGGCAGAGGAGATGGCATCGTCGGTTGAGCGATTAGGTCGGTATGCAAATTGGAAGGGATCCAGGGAGGTAGGGAGGACAGATGTGATGCTTTTCATGACTAGCCGTTCAAAGCACTTCATCAGGATGGGGGTGAGTGCTACTGGGCGATAGTCATTGAGACATGCGGGCGTTGCCTTCTTTGGGACAGGGATGATGGTGGTGGCTTTGAAACAGGTGGGGACGATGGCCTGGCTCAGTGAGATGTTAAAGATGTCCGTGAAGACCGCTGCGAGTTCCCTTGCACAGTCCTTCAGCACACGACCAGGTATGTTGTCAGGACCAGAGGCCTTCCGGGCATTAATCTTGATAAATGATCGCCTTACGCTGTCTGAGGACAGCGCCAGCACCTGGCCATCAGGAGAGGGGGGGAATTTATGTGCAGGTGTGCTGTTACTTGCCTCAAACCGAGCGAAGAACTCATTCAGTTCATTCAGCGTAGAGGTTGAGCTGTCACAGGTCTGGGGGGGGTTTGTAGTCTGTGATGGTCTGTATTCCCTGCCACAGACTGCGTGTATCCTTGCTGTCCTTGAAACGGTGAGCTATTTTCCTGGAATACTGCTCCTTGGCCTCTCTGATGCCTTGATCCAGGTTCTTTCTGGCTGCCTTCAGGCCCACCTGATCTCCCGCTTTGAAGGCAGCATTCCTGGCTTTCAGGAGTCTGTGAACCTCAGCTGTCAGCCATGGCTTCTGATTAGCCCGAACAGTGATGGTTTTGAGGTTGGTAACATCATCAATGCACTTGGCGATGTATGAACATACAGTGTCTGAGTACTCCTGGAGACATGTGTTGTTGTTTGTGGTAGCAGCTTCTTTGAACATACCCCAATCTGTGGTGTCAAAACAGTCCTGGAGTGCCTCTGAAGACCCCTCTGGCCACACTCGTATCTGCTTGCGGACTGGTTTTGTGACTTTCACCAGCGGCCTGTATGCTGGCTTTAGCATAACACAGATATGGTCAGAAGCACCAATGTGGGGGAGGGGGAGGGCTCTGTAGGCATTTTTCATGGTGGTGTAAACTTGGTCCAGTGTGTTGTTTCCTCTTGTTGCAAAGTTTATGTTTCTGTATGTTTTTGGAAATACACTCTTTAAATCTGCATGGTTGAAATCACCAGCCGTGATGAGAAAAGCATCAGGATGGGCTGTTTGTTGCTCACTGATGTGCAGATATAGTTCATTCAAAGCCTCACTTCTAACTTTGCTGTTGGAGCTTGGAGGGATATATACAGCAACAATCAAAACAGCTGTAAACTCCCTCGGTAAATAGAACGGTCTGCATTTAATAGTCATGAACTCCACTAAATGTGAGCAGTGTTTGTAGACCACAGCAGCATCCAGGCACCATGCTTTGTTGATGTAAACACAGAGCCCCCCTCCCCTTGTCTTACCTCCCTCGAGGGTTCGGTCCGCTCTGTAGCATGTTAGCTCCCCTAGCTGGACAGCATGGTCCGGAACGTTGTTGTTGAGCCACGTTTCCGTGAATACAAACACACAGCAGTCTCTCACAGTCTTTTGTGTCGTTCGTAGCAGGCGTATATAATCCAGTTTATTGTCCAAGGAGCGCACGTTAGCCAAAACCATGGATGGGATCGCCGGTTTGTGTGGGCTAGCTGCTAGCCTAGCTCTGACACCTCCGCGTTTACCCCGCTTCTGTTTTCTGTCACGCCGCTTGTGGCGTTTCCACGGCGGCCGCGAAGAAGGGAGGCTCAGGGCTGGCTTCCGCTTTCTGTCCAGCCGCTTGTGGCGCTTCCACGGCGGCCGCGAAGAAGGGAGGCTCAGGGCTGGCTTCCGCTTACTGTCCAGCCGCTTGTGGCGCTTCCACGGCGGGCGCGATGAATTGAGGCTCGGGGCTGGCTTCCAGAGCAGGCCGCAGTCACGAAACTCATTTAGCTTCTGTTCGAGCTCACGTAGCTTCTCCTGTAGGTCACTGTTTATTCCCAAATGAGCGGTTTTTCCGACATCAAGCAGGAACTCACGGCTATACTTGCGTTCTTGAACACGTAAATGTTATTAGTCCTTAACTGAATGACGTGTCCTTAGCATGTGACTGACATTCATTCAGTTCTTTGGGAAGACCTCATGCTAAGGCTTATTCCAGCAGACTTCTCTCGTTCCAGCAAAAGCTTAGAACCTTAGTAAAAGATCTGAGAGGAGAGAGACTTGTCTCTTCCCGATAGGTCCAAAAAGGAACCAGTCGAGCAATTCACTTGTTGTTATCACGATTCAAGGTGAAATTCAGAGCAGAGAGAAATTGTTTAGGAAAAGTGTCTCAGTGAGGAGACTTTCAGACGCTAGTAAGAGTTTTAGCTGAAACTCAACAAAAACAATTTCTGAGAAAGGTAGTTCGACATATCTGAACTTTGACAACTTTTCATTTGTAGAAATGACACAGCATATACATATGTGATCATAAGACATATTGTAAATTACAACACTGTTCATGAATAAACACAGGTGATGCTCTGATTATATTTTGTATTAGAACAAAATCAAAGATAGAAATAGTCTCTTTTGAGTGAATCTGTCCTTTGATTCAAGCTAATAAAATAAATTGTGTTAAGTGTCAGATTACTGAAAGGTCAGTAAAGGTCATCTCTGGAACAGTTCAAAAATGCACAGGTGTATCAGAGCGGACACGGTCATGCCCACTACATCAGGACTGGAGCATCCTCATCATCCCCATCTTCACTCACTGCCTTCTCTACCTGCCTGGAGGAAATAAGGGCATGGATGAATCAGAACTTTCTTCAATTAAACTGCTCTAAGACTGAGGCCATAATGATTGGCACCCCTCACCAGATACAAACATCAACTTTAACAGCAATCTCCTTCTCTGGTCAAGACATCCCCCTCTCCACCTCTGTTACAAATCTTGGAATAAAAATGGACTCTCATCTTACATTTGAAATTCACATTAAGCATCTGTTTAAAACCTGCTTCTTCCATCTTCGAAACATCTCCAGACTTCGCCCATCCCTAACTTTTTCTGATGCTGAGAAACTCGTCCATGCCTTTGTCTCCTCCAGGCTCGACTACTGCAACTCCCTGTTTATTGGAATCCCTGGCAAAAATCTTCAGAAGCTTCAATATATTCAAAACAGTGCAGCAAGGATTTTATTGAGAGCTCGTAAATTTGAACATATTACACCCATTCTCCATAACCTCCATTGGCTTCCTGTCACCTACAGAATTCAGTACAAAACTGCTCTCATTACACACCAATGCTTACACGGAACTTCACCTGACTATCTAAAGGACATTCTTGCACCATATTCATCCACCCGGTCTCTACGATCACAGAACAGTAATCTACTTCACATTCCACGAACCAAATTAAGGACCATGGGAGACCGGGCATTCTGTGTGGCTGCCCCCCGCCTATGGAACTCCCTCCCTGACTACCTGAGAGCTCCACAGTCACTGGTTGACTTCAAAAACGGCTTAAAGACTTTTCTTTTTAAGCAAGCCTATTCTGCCTCCACATGATTTTATCTTGATCTTGGTTGATATTATTATTGATTTTACTTGATTTTATCACTTGTTTTATTTATTTATTTATTTTTAAGCAGGCCTATTCTGCCTCCACATGATTCTGTCTTTAATCTTAGTTGATATTATTATTGATTTTACTTGATTTTATCACTTGTTTTATTTATTTTTTTATTTTTAAGCAGGCCTATTCTGCCTCCACATGATTCTGTCTTTAATCTTAGTTGATATTATTATTGATTTTACTTGATTTTATCACTTGTTTTATTTGTTGTAGCACTTTGAGATTTTTATTAATGAAAAGTGCGGTATAAATTGAGTTCATTATTATTATTATTATTACACGCAGGTGCAGCTCACATTGTGTTGCACACGTCTAAAGACAGCCACACTTGTCATCTGGACACCTTGTGAGCATGTTTCATTTACTGTGCAATATGATGAGGCATTTGTTAAAGAAAAACTTGACCGGTTGAGAGGCATTTACTTCTCATGTTTCTTGCCTCGACTTGTTGAAAAGTATGTTGCAGGATGGCTCTTGGCGTAGTATCTGCTTCTCTGCTCCACTCCTTCCCTCAAGTCCCCCCCCCCTGCTTTTGTTACTTTTGTCTCGTCTGCAGCTCTTCAGTGCTCGCTCGAAGCAATTTGGAACATGGGTTTAGTGGGGTGGGCTGTTTCCTCTATTGATAACATTTTTTCCACAAAGCGCTCCGGTCCAGGAGAACCAGCGTGCCCCTCAGACACGCATGCAGCCGGTTACATCATGGATTCCTGGGGAGAATGGAAAATGATGTGTTTGACCGTTCTTTCGGTCGAGGACGTGGAAGACCTGTACATAATTGGATTTATTGTAGCAGGTGCGCTGTTTTTTGGCTTGTGTGGGTGCCTCTGCTACTGGAAAATCAGGAAGACTTCCACGGCGACCAACGCACTGTCAAAGCTTCCAGCTCAGAATGAGTCTGCGATCCGAGCTGTGACCTCAATGAACCAGCTGCTGTATGAGCTTAATCGCACGGTGGGGTCGGCTGTTGAGGACCGTAGACCTGCGGTGCAGTTTGGGACTCGTTTGCAGCCGAGCGGATGTGGACCCATAGCTCGGGTCAGAAGAAACTACACGTAATTTGGAGTAATTGGATTTCAGACAGCATCTGGACTCAAGGCTACGGTAAAAGTTCACCGAAGCCTGCCCTGAAGATAAATAAATCAACTAATCTAATCGGGACACTCCAAGCAACCTTGAACAAGGCTGACTACAAATTTCTCCTGAAGTTTGAGTAACTGGAAAGAACCACTGTTGTACATCCCCCACCGCCGAGAGCTCTCTGTGTACCTCGGATAAGGCCGGCTGGCTCCATCTGCAGAACTGTGCTCTAATCTGGACGGCGCTCACAGACTTTATCTCACTGCTTCGCCACCAAAATGCAACATGTGATTTGTCTTATCTGTGCTTGGCTGGTAGAGTTTTTTGACTGTATCATAGAGTGTCCTGAAAGACAAAATGTGATGGAATCTTTTTTGAATACCACTGATTAACCTCATGTTACCTTCCTTTTTTCCATAGCTGATTGTTGCGGCGCAGATTAATTTCTGCTACTGCTGCTGTGCACACGTCCCCTATCAAGGACGTGTATGCGTTCAATTGCAATGTTTTGTACGCCGGTGCAATGCCAATAAAGATATATTCTATTCTAAATGACAGATACTTGAAGATAATGGGCAAACTGTAATGTACATTGGGACTTAAGGGCACATATGAATGTGACAGCCAGACATTAATATACAAGATACAAGAAGGTTTATTAACATTGCATCAATTTTCACCAATACAACGTAAATATGTAGTTACAGTCATCCAGGAGAGAGAATGAGTGCAAAAAGCTGCAGCTCAACAAAACACATGACATGTTTATCAACACATGACATGTTTATCAACACATGATATGCTTATAGCGCGGCCGCTCTCATCTGTCCCCAGATGAAGGTCAAAAGCAGGAAAACAGGCAAAGACACGGGGTTTTACAGCATTGATATTAAAAAAAGATGAATCACGTTTTGTCTTCAAGACACCGCGTGATCCAGTAAAAACCATATCAAAAAGCACATTTAGTTACAATAACAAATTGAGAGACGGCAGGCAAGGAGATAGAGTCTGTGAGTAACTTCAGACAAACACAAGTTCAGCAGATGTGCAGCTGGGCGTTATCTGAGGCTGCACAGAAATCTCTGGGGGGGGGGGGGGGAGGGCAGCAGGTCTCTTCAGCTCCACACTCCCAGGAGAATGGCTTCCGACAGCCTTCTTTTCAAGGACATGTACAGAAGCCAGATAATATTCTTGTTTGTTATCCAATAGACCACAGTGTTCTTTTCCACTGCCGCCATCAAGTCTGTGGTGCTGTTTCATGGCCGAAAAAAATCCAAGTAATATGTGGTTCCGCTCCGCTCTATGAACTCCCATCTGTCCCTTGATTGATCCGGGGTGGCTGTAAACAAGTCCCAAAACGCACAGCAGGTCCGCGGTGATCCACCACCGCTCCAAGCGAGCGATTGAGCTCATACAACAGCTGGGATGAGGAGCTCACGGCCCGGTTCAGAGAATTTTGCTGATCAGGTAGTGCCGACAGCGCGCTGATAGCTGCCGAAGCCTCCCTCAGTTTCCAGTAACAAACAACTCCGCTTACGCCAAAAAACAGAGCAGTTGCTACCAATACAATAATCCACAAATCCTCCACGTCTTCGACACTTAAGACGGTCAGACACATGGGCTGCCACTGACCCCACGAGTCCAGCACGTATCCAGCCGCGTGTGTGTCGGAGGGACAGACAGCTTCTCCTGGCACGGTCCGCTTCGTGGAAAAAATCTTATCCATTGAAGAAACAGCCCAATTTATTAATTCCATATTGGTTCGAGTGAGCGCTGAAGGGTCGCAGACGAGACGAAAAGCAAGCAGGGAGTAGGAAAAACTTAGGGGAGGGAAGAGCAGAAAGATATGCGACTTGCCTTGCCGAGTGCCGGAAGAAGGCACTAATATAGTCAGAGTTCAAGTCTGTGTTGTGAATGAAAGCAGACATTTAATAGAAAATTGGTTAAAATTTTCACAAGTAAAATGTCCAAAGTTTAAACACATGCTGGTTAATTAATTAGTTGATGACAAAGTAGTTCTATATTTTTTCAATCTTCCAAGACAAGAAAATATGAAATATGTACATTGTTGTTTTGAGCAAATCATTTGTTGCCATTTGAAGAACCTGTTACATTGTGGTTGAATTAAAAAAAAATCATTGTTCAGTTGATTGCATCATACGTACACTATTACATAAGCTTTTCAACAAAAGCATTCCTGATGTAGAGAACATATACAAAAGGGAAACAGAGAAATTATTTGTACCCTATCTAAAAAAGCTAAGTTTGGTCTTTTGGACATTTAAAAAAAGCAAAACAAAGCAAAGCATTTTTTTGAATGTCCAAAGGACCAGACTAATTTTTTTTTTTTTAGATTTCCCTACCTGGATTTTTGTGCATGCATCATGGTATGTCCTCCCTAAATAATTGCGGGGAGGGGGTATTTAGACAGTCATCAATTGTTTAAGTTCTCCCACTTAAGAAGATGAGAGAGGCCTGTAATTGACATCATAAGTAGACCTCAACTATGAGAGACAAAATGAGGGAAAAAAGGTCCGAAAAGCAAATTGTCTGATTTTTAAAGAAATATTTTGTAAAGAATTATTTTGCAAATAAGGGTGGAAAATAAGTATTTGGTCACCTCAACTGTCCTCCACTCATTACCTGTATCAAGGGCACCTGTTTGAACACGTTAACAGACACCTGGCCATATCCTCAAACAGTCACACTCCAAGTTCCACTATGGTGAACACCAAAGAGCTGTTGAAGGACACCAGAAACAGAATTGTAGGCCTGCACCAGGCTGGGAAGACTGAATCTGCAATAGGCAAGCAGCTTAGTGTGAAGAAATCTACTGTGGGAGCGATAATCAA
>JBBPBX010027133.1:17217-37528 GCA_038048925.1 Garcialebias charrua
AACATTTGCAATCCGATGCGTGTATGTTACCTGTTCCTCAGTTAGCTGTCTATTTATTTATTTATTTTTTGTGAAAGAAGGAATTACTAATCTAACTTTTCTCTCAAAGAGCAACTCTTTTATGGTAAAACCTCTGTCTGCCATTCTTAATCACCAGCTTTCAGGTAGTTTAATATTCCGGAGTCCATTGTGATAAATTTGTCACTACATCGACCGCCATATGCCGCAGACACAAACATGATTAGTCCACATGGTGTAACAGCTACTAAATATTTGATTGTGTTGTTTGAATAGTAGTGGCTGTATGATTCACCTCTTGAGCCCAGATTTTTGGGGGTTTTGCAACAGGCTCTCACTACAGTCCATAATACATGTAGTGTTCGGAAAGTTCTTCTTGAAGGCTGCAGGCATAGTAGCTTGAATTTTTTGTTTTGACAGCCACGGAATTAATGGTCGGCAATGTTCCTCAAATCTGTCTAACCAGTATGAAATGATCTTGCTAACCATGCTCGTGATATATTAAACTGGCGGCTTAGGTCACCCAGAACACGATTAGTCTTTAATTTCATAAGTGTCATAAGGACTTGATCTCGTACAGGCATTGTAAATTCATTGTTGTCATCTCCTTCCAGTGCTGACACAAGACTGTTAAATGTTTCTAAGGCCATACCAGTGTACAGCAAAGCGTCTGCATAATTTTTTAGAAGAAAACCTGCAACTTTATCACACTGAGTATACTTGTCCTGGACATCTTTTCTGCTAGACGTCTTGCAGTACTGATGATCTTTCAGCGACGGGTCCTCCCACTGTGTGTGGACTGAGTGCAGATGTGGCTTAGGAGGTTGTGTGGAGATGCTCGCTTGGTCGGTGAACTAAGATTTTGTTTCGTAGTTTGCAGTTAGGGGTGACATTCCTCGACATTCACTCGAAGGTGAATCCACAGTGCATTCTGCATAACATAAAAATAAAAAATCTAATCAGCATAACAGAACCTGTCAAATGTCACTTAACTTATTACGTTTTAGAAAGGGAATTTTAAATTCCACACTCTTACACACACGATACATCATACATGTCAATAGTGCTGTTTTTGTGACAGTTCCACTGCCTGCAGCTCTGCCTCTTGATTGGTCACTGATTTCCACCAGCTGGCGGCCATCCATCTGACGAGGACCTTCTACTACTTAAGGCTGCAGTCCAGTGTGACTCATCGCTGGAGCATTGTACCCTTATTGGTATTTATGCTTTTGGCCAGTGAACTTTATGTTGTACAAGAGTTACTTACCGTTGTTTTCTGTGCCTACAGTCCTCCAGCCTCCTTGACACTTGTTTGGCTCCAGACTCCCGTGGTCCTGGTTCTTGTCCTCTGTGCCTCGCCTTCCAGCTACACGCCTGTCCACCCTGTGTGGCCCGTTCTCCTGGCACCCGTCTCTGATGATCTCTGGTGGTTCATCCATGCCCAACACCTGCACTTCCATCTGTAAGGAAAATACAAGCAAGCATTATTGAGTGCAACAAGTGGACTCATGACTCAACTCTCTTCCCCAGGATCTCCAGGAGATGACCCATTGTAAATGGCCGCACTGTAAATAATAATCACGGTTCCCTGATGCATGCTCAATAATCCAGGTAGAAAAATCTAAAAAAGCTAAGTCTGGTCCTCTGGACATTCAAAAAAAAAAAAAAAACTCATCTCCAGGCCAGCGGTCACTCTTTCAGGGATGAAGATGTTCACATCCNAAGGATGGCCCAGCACAGAAGATCAACATCATCAGGTCAGGACTCGGTCTACACTCATCTCCAGGCCAGCGGTCACTCTTTCAGGGATGAAGATGTTCACATCCTTGATAGAGAGGAACGATGGTTTGAGAGAGGAGTAAAGGAGGCCATCTTTGTGAAAAGAAACCGCCCATCATTAAACAGGGGTGGAGGCCTCCGAGTTCAACTGTCCCCCTCCTACAATGCTGTGATTGCTGGTATCACTCAGCCCTCTGTGAATAGCAAACAACCATCAGGGTGCTAACGATCCATTGTTAGGCTGATGGTCCTCCTTGATCATGTGAGCAGCTGGTTTCAGGCTGTCATCAGCCAACTGGTTGTGTAACACTGTGAGAGGGTGCTATTTATAAGACTGAGCTGAACCCAGCACCTCAGACTGAGGAAGTCTTTCGGACGAAAGACGAAACGTTTCTACAATTTTTTGCTTTGTTTTTTTTTTTTGTTTTTTTGAATGTCCAGAGGACCAGACTTAGCTTTTTTAGAATAATCACGGTTCTTTTAATAATTGAATCTTGTCCTTTCTGGTCTCGTACTACTCTGGGTTCCCCGCGTTGACAGTTCTAGTGGGGCTTTAGCCCCCTAAAATGTTCATAAGCCTCATCAAATTATGTTATAATATCAAAATATTGGGATTAGATTTTAGTTTAAAAAAAAAATCAGTTGGAGCTAGGTTGCATTTAAGCTTTTTTTTAACAAGAGTTTAAATTGAGTTTTTTTTCAGCTGTGTCTGTTTTAAATAACCTGCCTCTAATAACTCACCATATTATTAAAACAATCCCCAGACTTTTACAATCCTGGGGGCTAATCTCCCCCTATGTTTTGTTTGAATGTTTTGCCTGTATTTGGGAAGTGGATAGCTGAATTTTACCAGGTTGCTAAATAAAAAGTAGTCACCTCTGTTAGTATGCTACTGATGTTAATTACTAACCACTTTGTCTATAAGATTTGGATTTGGCTGCCATTAATAACTTTCTCTTACTGATAAAGTATTTTGGAATTAAATTAATAATACACTAACATCCACACTAACATCGCAACCAGCTAGCACTGATGCTAACACCATCCACCGTAGGCTATAATTCAGTAAAAGCTAAGATAAGAGCTAAGCATGACTAAAATGTGAAACGGGGCCAAATCACATTTACAATTTCACTCACCGGGAACAGATTTGGCCGTTTTGTCGATGTTGCTGGAAGCTGTCTGGCTCACAGTGGTCCGGATTAGCTGCCTTCTTTTCTTTGGTGGGGGCCGGTGTGATGCCGAGAAGAGCATGCCTGCCGTGGATTGCACCCCCTGTCGCGTGAACGCGCATCGCTCAGCTGCTTCGCTCAAGCGTTGCTCAAGCTACAGCAGATGAGAAAAAAATGGATATAAATATGACTGTCGAGGCAACTTTTAAACATATTCTTGATATAATCTTGTTGTTTAACTATTAATGACCTAAAAAGGTGGAGTTTTATGGAAGATTAATTTTAGAAAACACAATTTTGTTTCGTAGTTTGCAGTTAGGGGTGACATTCCTCGCTTTTTCTGCCAACACAAATTTACATCTCTGTTCACCAGCGACACCTGGGACTCAATTTTATTATACACCTTACACATTCACTCATAACATCCTCATGACATTCACATATAGGAACTTGGGGTGGGCTCTATGGGTGGCGGGATGAAACACACTCGCCCCTTGTGTCTGTGCTCACTTGCAATGATGCATTTGGACTAGAGTTGTTTTGGAGGGGAAACTGGCTTTATATATATTGTAGTACACAGTAATTCTACATAAAATGATTTAAAAGAAAACATTGGAAAAACAAACTACCGGTACATTAAAACAAACTACATTAAAACACTACATTTTAAAACGTTCCACACTACATATAAAATTTGAATAATTCTAGTAAAGTTTACATTAAATTTGAAAGCCGTGCTTACTTTCAAGGCAAACACACCACACGACACACAGTCTTGTTGGATGGCATGTGGAACAGTGTTGCATGTCCACCTCGGCACTTTCATTCCTTTGCTCCTCATAAATGCTCTTTGTGGGCGGTAACTAGGGATGGGAACCGAGAACCGGTTCTGTTAGAGAACCGGTTCTTAAAAGTCCAATTCCATGGAATTGTAGGTTGCGTGTCTTAACGATTCAGCTTATCGGTTCTGCTAACACGCTAACCGCCATTTTGAAGAGGGCAGATGGAGAAATACTTTTTTAAATCCAACAGATTTGACCAATTGAACCGGTTAAGCTCAGAAAAACCTTGTGCTATAAAGTCAGTGACTTTATAGCACAAGGTTTTTCTGAGTTTAACCGGTTCAAATGGTCAAATCTGCTGGATTAAAAACATTATTTCACCAGTTGCCCTCTTCAAAATGGCGGCCGCCATTTTGAAGAGTAAAATTGGCGAAATGAACCCAAAATACATAAAATTAACGACTCACCGTCGAGTGGTCGACACAAAACACACAATAGAATCCTCCGGCCGCGTTAATTTGGCTTGAAACAGCGGGAAACTCTGCGGATTTATCCAAGTAACCCCAGCACAAACAGCTAGCATAAACGTTAGCACCGAGTTCTTCTTCTTCTTCTAGGTGGAGTTTAATGGCGGTTGGCAAACAACTTAAGGTGCATTACCGCCACCTACTGAGCTGGAGCGTGGACAGGAGATAAACAGGACAAAAAAAATAAATAAATAAAAATAACCCAACTAAAGTCTACCTAAGAAGTATGTGTCCTACAAGAAAAGTAGAAAGTGAACCACAACGTCACCAACACAACTAAAAGTGACTGCCAAGTTCTAACTGCAAAAGGAAAATGCAGCCAACCAAGGCCTTTCCGGAAACTCTATCCTATATTATTCGTTTATTATTCAAATGGTTTACTATATTTTTTTACCCAAATGAGAATTGATAACAGAATTGATAAGGAATTGAATCGATAAAGGACATCGATAACGGCATTGATATTGATAATTTCTTATCAATTCCCATCCCTAGCGGTAACATTAAAATAACATTTCAGTAATCAAATTATGACATTTTTTAATCATTAACAATGCTCTTTGTGGGCGGTAACATTAAAATAACATTTCAGTAATCAAATTATGACATTTTTTAATCATTAACAAAAGAGTTTTTCATTGTTTTCCTCACCTTGTTGCCTTCAAGCACTTCTGCAATTTAACCTTTGACTCTCCCAGTGGGTCAAGGAAGAGGGTCCTTCTCTCAAGTGGACAAATGACCTAAGGATTTAAAGGTAATGCCCATACAAGTATTTTTTATTTATAAAATAGATTCACAAGTGCCAAAATTTATTAAAACCTTAATGAACAACAATCACTCGTTTTAATGGAAGATTTTTTTGTTATGCTTTAGTTGACAGCAATAGCATTGATGTCCTCATTTAGTTCATATTGTTGATTTTTTTTCTCACACAATTACATAGACAGATATGTCATACCCTATATAACACAAAATGAAAATGCATTTAAACAAAGGTTTTGGCTTCCTACCACTAGCATCCAGTGGTGACCTTCGTTAACAATACCCACAATTATCCTGTATTCCTCTGGATCAATCTGAAACAATTAAAATAAGTCAGGTTTGAAAATTAATTAAAACAAAGCTGATGTAACGTCTAACATCATTTTTTTAAATAAACTCTTCAAAACAAACCTTTAACCTTGAACTTTTTTTGGTCCAGTTCAAAGTTGTCTATTAGGAAGACTTGGTCCTTATGCTTCTGGTTATAATTTCTGACCATCACATGAAGGTACGCATTAATCACCTAAAAAGAGTAATATTTTTAAAAAGGATATTTTCAATGACTAGCTTCTCTAAAATATTAATTTAAATTTTTTAACTTTCCAAGCAGTACAGATACAGTGACAGAACTTTTCTTTCCATCCATCCATCCACTTCTGATTTATCAGGGGTCAGGTCACAGGTAAGCTCGTCTGGAGGAATCCCAAGGTATGAAAGAACCCGACTATTTTCCTCCTCCTTCAAAAAAAGGTCTTCTTTGCATTGTCTTTGCAGGACTATTACCTTTGTGGGGAGCAGGGCCGGATCTACAATACGGGCACACCGGGCGCGTGCCCAGGGGCCCGACAGCTCAAGGGGGCCCTCTGCTGGCCAGGAGTGAGCAGTTCAGCCTGGCAGAAAAGTTTTTTTTTTATTTATTTTTTTATTGTCGCTAGACGTAGATAAAACAAGGCTTTGTCCTCAATTTTCCTTATTATCCAACCCAAATAAAATAAAAAGTTGTTTTTCAAAAACAACTCATAAGTGTCTTTTAGTTTGTTGACATGACGTGTATGATTGGAAGCAGACGGCAATGCACACACTCAGTCCGGTTGGTGGCGGTAATGTGCTTAAAATAAGTTTGCCAACCGCCAATAAACAATAGAAGAAGAAGAAGCAGCTCTGCTCTGTGACCAATGAGCTGACAGCCCTTTTACACACGTGATTGAAACTACAGAATCCGGCTCATCTCATTGGTCCAGTCTTGGCAGTTTACGGAAGACACGGCGCGACAGGATTTGAAGAAGAAGACAGCATGGACGCGAGCGGCAAGCATTCAGGGGATTTAAACAGTGAACATAGATCACCTTCGAGCCTACTCCCCCCAGGAAAAAAAAAGAAACGGCTGCAAAAATACAGAGTCGAGTGGGAAAAGGAATGGTGTCACCAGACGACAGAAACATCGAAGCTGGACCGTAGGAGCAACGAGCTAACATGCTAACAGACCTTACTGTAAGATGGACGGGTGGCTGGTGTCACCAGACGGCAGAAACAGAGGAGCTGGACCGGAGGAGCAACGAGGTAACATGCTAACAGACCTTACTGTAAGATGGACGGGAGGATGTCATGTGTGGCTGGAACGCGTGAATGATAAAGGCTACAAAGCGAACTGTACTGTTTGCAAGCATACTTTTTCTGTAGCCCATGGTGGACAGTGTGATGTGAAACAGCATGCTTCTGCAGTTGGACACATAAGAAACGTGAAAAAGAACAAAACCAGGAGAACCCTTGAAGAAGTGGAGAAGATCACTGAAAGTCTTCACCTGGTTGGCAGGTAAAAATTCAATAATTTGTAGTGGTGAACCATGTTTAATTATTGATAGTTATAAACAAAAGTGTACAATTGACACGTACAAATAAGTACATAATTGTGAATTTAAGAGATTGCTAAAAGTGATTTTTTTGAAGGAATATGAAAAATAACATAAGAATTTATTTGAGTTGTTAAAGTTGATGTAATCTTACATTTGGTGATGCAATTAATTTTGTTCTTTGATAAATCATTGTTGTGAGTTTATTTGGGTAAAAAAGGGGCAGAGATTATAAGATTATTCTTCATCTGCTGCCTTTCATTTTATTTTGAATGTATGTTTTTTATTTTTTATTGAGTTGTTGACTTTGTTTTAGTGAAATGAATGAATTTTAATAAATAAAATAAAAATAAATAAATTTACTTTACACTATGCAAACATACAACCTTGTCCATCTTTAAAAAAATCACAGTTCATATAGGTAATTAATAAATACATTTCAAAATGTAGTTTACACACAATGCTAAATTTATAAATATAAACAATACACGTTTTTCCATTTATTTATCACTACATAACCTAGGCTATGTGTCACTAATGAACTTTAACACCTTTTGGCAGGCTAAACATGTATGGATGAGCTGTATGAGGAATGTGTGACTGCAAACAGCCTGATAGACCACCTCACCTCAGGAGAAAGAAAGGTGGCAGTCCCAGGGAACAGCAGAGAAGTGGATGCAAGTTCTTCAGGCAGCTGACCTCCCCAACAGAACACCTGAACTCACACCTGGCCTCAAATGCTCCCATCATTCATGGTTGAGCAATGGCTAAGCAGTTCCATGTGATCCAGGTTTGAACTTGAGAAAAACATCATACAGACTGTCTACCTACACTTCAATCAAAGTAAGGGAATTCTTTTTCTTTTTCTTCTGCTTCGAGCTTTCTTAGAGCTCATGGACTTGTTTTTCATGCACGTGGACATGGACTGCACACCAAGGCACTGGTGTCACTATGGTTGCAACATGTTTCTGATGTATGTGATTTGCTGCTGGTTTGCTGCTGATTGATGTCAATGCTGTAGCTGCTGCTCTTTCAGAAGTGTTCATGTTTGACTTCATTTGCTGATGAAGGATGGATGGATGGATGGATGTGATGCTGAATGATGTCAATACAGTAGTATTATATATACAATACAGTCAATACAGTATATATATATATATAAAATATATATATATATATATATAGTAAAATGGGTGTTAGGTTACGGGGGGGGGCCCTGTGAGCTTCGGTGCCCAGGGGCCCCGGGGGTTGTTAATCCGGCCCGTGTGGGGAGGATGAATCATGTAGCTGCCACAGAGACACACAGGACAAACAACCATTCACACACACATACCAAAGACAGAACTTGAACCCAGGACCTTCAAACTTCACTGAAAACCAACAAGTGCAAATAACTTTGCCTCTTTACAGGCAATTCCTTGATTTTTTTTTTCTACTCTGTTATGACAAACAAAATGTTGACCTACATTTAAACATTTGTTACATATCCTGAGGAAGCTGCCAATGCTGACACCTATAGTTTTTATGCATGTTGACTGCAGTCATGCTTTTGTTGGTTAATTAGTCTGATTGTGATCAGGCTTGTGTGTGTTCAGCCAGGAACACCTGAGAGCCACGCCTATATATACTTCAAGTTGACTGTGCTTGAATGCGGAGTGTTGTGAGCTCAGAGTTTGGTTGCTTTGTTGCTGAGCTGTTTGAGTACTGTATGGTACTGTGTGGGGGTGTTCTCCGCCCACCCCTGTCTTGAAGTCTGATCTTCTGTTTAGAAGGTTCTGGGTGAGTCATTACTAGCTCATGTTTGGTCTTGACTGCTAGATGCACTTAAAGAGTGGCTACTAGCTCATGTTTGGTCTTGACTGCTAGTTGCATTTGTGTCAGCTCATTTGCTTGTGGAGTTTGACTGTGCTTACTGCACTTAGGAATGTTTGCTCACCTTTTGACTTTTGTTGTGCTTAGTGCACTGGGTAGCTGAAGGCTGCATTGATGACATTAGGATCCTGCTAATGATAATTGATATCAGGGATGCTGACCTGTGTGGTTAGTTTAAGCTGGTTTAACCAGGAACATTATTGAGCTTGGAGCTGTTTGGAGCCTTTTGGAGCTTTTTGGAGCTGTTTGGAGTTTTTTGTTTGTTTGCCTAATGACAGAGTGAGATCGGTAGTCCAGTTATATCGTTTTTCTTTTACCCCTAGGGTCCCCTTTTGGTCAGGTAGTCCGTCTCCAGATAGGCTGCGACGGCCCTGTTTATGGGTTGGGCTGATGCTGGGGACGTTATATTCTTTTTGGCTGACTCACTCTCGTCCACCATTTTTTTGCACTTTGTCTAATCTTTGCTTTTCCTGACCCTGTGCCAGAAGACGGTGCACTCCGCACCTGGAGGGAGGAGTCGGGGAGTTTTCCAATAAAGCTTTTTAATTTATCTTCTGCCTCCTTGTGTCTTGTGTCCCGTTTATGTGTTCGGCCTGAGCCAGCCGTAACAACATTTATCAACCCTAACGTGTTTTGATTACTGTAATTGTTTTTCAGCAGTCCCTTACAATGATATATGTTTTGTATATACTCTCACTGTATTTCAGTGTTTAATATTTGGTAAATGGAGCTTATTTATATAGCGCTTTCCAGCCACCGATGAGGGGCCCCAAAGCGCTTTACAATACCAACCATCCACCCATTCATACACACATTCATACAACGGTAGCGGCAGACTGCCATGCAAGGCACCATCCAGTCCTACCAGGAGCAACTCGGGGTTAAGTGTCTTGCCCAGGGACACAACGACACATGGTGTGGGGAACCGGGATTCGAACCTCCAACCTTCCGATCGGGGGACGACTGCCATTACCACTATGCCACGGCCGCCCATATGTTTAACCCATTGCAAACTCAGCCATATGATAGAAAATTAATACAAACAGTAATAACATCAAATAAGTTACCTCACTCTCCAGCTCTTGACCAGGACCAATTCTGGCAAAATCCAAACAGAACATTTTGCAGGTTCCAATCTTTGAGAGAATGATATTTGTCTCTTTGTTTTCCATTCCAAACATTGTGTAACACTAAAAAAGATTTCATGAATACATGTTTTATACATGAATTATGAAAAATTAAATAAATATGACACTAATTTAGACATTTTAGGCTTACATATTTCATCAGAAAATTATAAAACATAAAAAAAACATTTCCAAAATTTGATGATGCATGATAACAATGTTATTTAAAAAAATATGACCTGTTGGTAGACTGGCAGATGACATCAGAGCAGCTGAGGAGGTAGCGGCTTGAGGTGAGGAGGTAGCAGCTGGAGGTGAGGAGGTAGCAGCTGGAGGTGAGGAGGTAGCAGCTGGAGGTGAGGAGGTAGCAGCTGGAGGTGAGGAGGTAGAGGCTACAGGTGAGGAGGTAGCAGCTACAGGTGAGGAGGTAGCAGCTGGAGGTGAGGTAGGGGTGGAGGTGAGGAGGTAGCGGCTGGAGGTGAGGAGGTAGCGGCTGGAGGTGAGGAGGTAGGGGCTGGAGGTGAGGAGGTAGCGGCTGGAGGTTTTTTATTTTATGTGGAACTCGTGCCTTTTGTTCTTTGAAGAGTTTTAATTGATCAGTACTGATATTTTTATACACTTTCCCATTCTCTTCAAGAAGGTCAGCACTCTTTCCTTCAATGGCTATGATGGTAAGGGGTCCAAGAAAGTTTTTCTCCAGCTTTCCCCCTTTTCGCTGCTGACTCCTCACATTTTGTCTCAAAACCTTTTGCCCAACACTGAACGAGAGTTGTGCTGGCAGAACGTAGCCTTTTTTCTGTCTTTTTTTATATTTAGAGACCGTTTCCTTTACTGTGTCTTTGATGACATCAAACTGCTTAATGCCTTCACTTAGTTTTTCTTGTTGAATTACTTCCTCCACGCTCTTGTCGATCTATAACATAAACTTCAGACTTTAACGACATAGGAAACCATGTATAATTTTTTTAATACAATATAAATCATACTTTTTTTATGTTTCCAACCTGGTATTTTTCAGGGATCTGCATTGAGTAGCGGGCTTCCCTTCCGAACATCATATAGTATGGTGAAAAGTTTGTTGTCATCTGTTTGTTTTTTTACGAAGTCCAAACATTACTGCATTCAGATATTCGTCCCATGTCTCGGGTTTAGAACCTACCATTTTGGAAAGAGATCTGACAAAAGCATGTTGACATTATGATACTCATTCATTCATTCATTCAACCTTTATTTATACAGGCTAGCCTCGTTGAGTCACGGGGACTCATTTACAAGAGGGACCTGTCTCACTCACACCAAACAACCATCCACTCTCACACTCACACCTAGGGTCAATTTAGAGTCACCAATCAGCCTAACAAGCATGTTTTTTGGTCTGTGGGAGGAAACCGGAGTACCCGGAGGAAACCCACGCATGCACGGGGAGAACATGCAAACTCCACCCAGAAAGGCCCCGGACCGGGATTTGAACCGGCAACCTTCTCGCTGAGAGGCAGCAGCTCTACCAGTTGTGCCACCGTGCTGCAACGATGTACTTTGTGAAATTGGGAGTGTAATTGTTTATCAATAGCTAATTCCTGTGACTGTTACCTTTGGTTAGTACCATTCATTCTTTCAACAAGACCATTAGTCTGGGGATGGTAGGGTGCACACAAACTTCTCTATCCCAAGTGTTTCACAGACAGTCTTGTTCATCTGTCACAACCATACACAAATAAGAACTTGAACTGCATGCCAAAATATATATACATGTATGATGAAATATAATTTTACCACATTCTGTCAAGGATGGGTTTTTGAGTTTCACTGACAGACCAAACACTGATAAAAATTGTAACAATTTTATTAAAAGACTGAAAGCAGGATCCGGTCCGTATCGTCACAGGAAGCTGGAGCTTTGCACATGAAACAATAATGTTAGACACAGGACTTGAGAAAGGAGATATTTTTATGTTAAATAAAAACACTAACCTTCTTAGTGCGTTTCTGGTTTGAAGGGAACTCCTGAGTGACGTAATCAGAAGGTGACGTAATCCAGAGCGACTTCCTTGTTTGACGTGAGCCGTGTGGGTCTTTGCACAATTGGGGATTTCCTTGTTCCAGAATAGGGTCATACACTAATAAGCAGAAAGCCGAATCAAGTCAGGAGGAGCAGACTTATCTCTTGGTCGTGGAAGGCAGGCGTGGGTCTGTATCCGTGAGGCAGGTGGCTGAACAAGTCCGACAAGGAGTGAGACGGGAGATTGAGGTCCAAGAACGTGAGCAGGAGTCAAAACCAAGAGAGCAGAGTTTGAGAAGGTACCGTTGGGGGCTGCAGCAAGAGACGTGAGACCAGAGAACCAGGCCAGGGTCGTAACGAGCCAGACAAGACATGAGCGCTGGACAATTACTTGGCAAAACCGTTCTTAAATCTGGCAAGGAATGACTGTGGACTAGGGGCTTAAATACAAGAACAAACAGGTGAGTGCTATGAACGTTAATGAGGCATTGGGCATGAGGGCGGAGTCATCAATGATGGTGGAACTGTTGTGAACATGACGTGAACATGATAAACTAAAAACATAACTATGGCAGACAGGACGTGGATCATGACACATTCACGAACTCTGTTCCTTGATCAGTCAGAATTCTTTGTGGTGTCTCAAATTGATGGACAAAGTCAAGAACCTTGGATGTGACCTCCTCTGCATTTTTGGAAGTTAAAGGGTACGCCTGTGTCCACTTTGTGTAATAGTCTACCATTACACAGATGTATTTGTTTCCCCTTTTTTTGTTTCCCAATTAAGTCCATTCCTATGAGTTCAAAAGGTTCTGACACCTAAATGTAAAAAGACAAAATTAAGTACGGAACACACTAACCAATTGGAAATAAACATTTCATTCTGCATTGTGCTAAGGTTGAAAAATTAGAGTAAAATATTATAGTCATTAACCATTTTGCAGCAAAAATCGTTAATGGTGTGATCACACCGAACAGAGTTTCAACCTCCAAAAAGCTCGAAACGCCACAAGGTGGACGCACTACCCAGTGGTGTCCAAACTGTAGTGTTGCGGCGGCTTCGTAGCTGCGGCGTCGTGGCGGCGGGGTGTGGGAGGAGCGTCGTGATTCTCTTTCCGGTCTGATGTGTTGTTGTTCTCGTCTGTTCTCAAAATGGCGGATGATGTGGAGGCAATTGCCTTAATATGTTTGCTAGTAGCACGCCGAAGACGTGCAAGGCGCCGTGTCTGGGTTCACGAAACTATTCAGAGGCGTTCTGAATTCGGGGAGTTTCACCATTTAATCCAGGAGCTGCGCATGGACGAGCAGCGCTTTCAGCGGTACTTCCGTCTGACCCGTGCCCAGTTTGACGACCTGCTGTCTCGTGTTGGTGCCCGCATCACCTACCAGGACACCAACTACAGGCGCGCGATCCCAGCTGAAGAACGCTTGGCCATCTGTCTCCGGTTGGTTATTTGCAACAACAGATAAATATAGCGCGAATATCTGTCTCTCTTTCTGTCATATAATATATATATATATATATATATATATATATATATATATATATATATATATATATATATATATATATATATATATATATATATATATATATATATATATACACCGGTATAGAAATACATATTATTCTTTATACAGAAGAGTGTGTACATAAGTACATACATACAGTATTGTGTCTATCTGAGTGATGTTGGCCACACATCCTAATGTGTATACATATAGAGGTGTGTGTGTGTGTGTGTAGGTTCTATTATGTGCATTACAGATGTTGTACGTTTAATGTCATGTCTGTAATAATTGTAATTACTCTTTCTCTATGCAGGTTTTTTGCTACTGGAGACTCCTACAGGACCATAGCAAACAGCTTTCGTGTTGGAATTTCCACTGTCGTCAAAATTGTTCCGGATGTGGCGACCGCTATCTGGGACTGTCTAGTGGAGGAGTTCATGGCTGTACCTACAGTGGATGATTGGAGGTCCATTTCGAAGGAGTTTGAGGACATATGGAACTTCCCTCTGTGCTGCGGTGCGTTGGATGGAAAACATATTAGGCTGAAAGCACCTCGCAATTCAGGCTCAATGTTTTTTAATTATAAAGGATCCCACTCATTGGTTCTTCTAGCCGTCGTCGATGCAAAATACAGGTTCCGTATCATTGATGTTGGGGGGTATGGAAGAACCAGTGACGGCGGGATCTTGGCCAACTCCATCTTTGGTCAGGCTCTGCGTGACGGCACACTCAATCTGCCCCTGGACAAGGACCT
This sequence comes from Garcialebias charrua, assembly GCA_038048925.1. Taxonomy (NCBI): domain Eukaryota; kingdom Metazoa; phylum Chordata; class Actinopteri; order Cyprinodontiformes; family Rivulidae; genus Garcialebias; species Garcialebias charrua. The sequence goes on from JBBPBX010027133.1 coordinate 31,372, forward strand.
CCCTGGCGCTGGCGCCAGAGGACCCCAGCCCCACGTCATCGTGGCAGATGAGGCTTTCCCGTTGCGCAGAAATTTAATGCGGCCCTTCCCAGGACGTGGGGAACTGACCAGAGAGCAATGTGTTTTCAACTATCGACTGTCACGGGCACGGTTGGTGGTTGAGGATGCTTTTGGGATCTGGTCTGGTCAGTGGCGTATGTTTCGGCGTGACCTTGAAATCTCCCCTGAGGTTGTGGAGAAGTGTGTCAAAGCCACTTGTGTTCTCCACAATTTCATGCGGGTTGACGACATACCAGCACACCGTGGCACAGAAGGACCCCTTCCTGGTGTCCAGAGAGTGGGAGCAAACTGTGCGGCAAGAGAAGCAATGGTGGCCAGAGAGGCATTCATGAGATACTTCTCAGAAGAAGGAGCAGTGGCATGGCAGCCAGAGTAGTCATCACCCCCACTGCCTTTGTAATACTTATTAGTTTAATTTTATGTAGTTCTTTATATAACTGCACGACGTTCATTGTGAACACTTTCGTATCCACATTTTCATTTGTTCCATGTGTTCACTTGCATTAAAAATGACAGTTTGCAATTGTGTGATAATTTTCTGTTCTTTCTTTCTGTTTGTTTTGGTATTGGTTCGTTGGGGAAACGTTTGTTCCAACATTTAATTTTAACGTGACGGACCAAAAAAAGAATAGCAGACTAAAACCAAAATTTTCCATAATTAGTACTTTTCTGCCCTGTTACACTGTATTCATATGAAATCATACAAATGCCAGACAGTGCTAGTTACAAACCTGCACTAAAAAGCTACATGAAATTAAATGTTGCTTATCTAGATTTAATACCAGCCAGTTTCAGCTAAACATTTTAAAACTCACACACCAAGTCTATTTAAAAAACAGATTTATTTAAAACTACAAAAACACACACACATTGTTATGTAAAAAAAACAAGTCATATATCTATATATAATGTTATATATATGTTTAAAGAAATGCATATATATAAAAAGCTGGGAATAACACTTTGCCCTCTTTAAAACACATTTGGACCTTAGCCTTCCTCTGACGTCACTGGACCCACCCTGTCGCCAGTGGACTCCTCATAAATCATTGCGTAGATTTTAAATTTTATTCGTTCACGCTGCAGGAGAGTCAAACGTTCCAGTGGCCCAACCAGGGACAACAAAAACTTCTCCGTTTCGCTGGCGGGAGGTGGTGGTGGTGGTGGGGGCGGTGGTGTGGCAGCCAAAGCATCTCGTCCCTTCAAGAACTGAAGGACCTCACGCTCGAACTCTTTGCGCTGCATCGGATGCTGCTCCCGACGGGGTCTCTTCTGCCCTGATCATGTAAAGGACACAGTATGTGTTACATGTTTTGCATGTTAGATGAGCTTTCAAGGGACACATGTCTGCATTACAGTACATAACTGTGTGTACAGCAAATACTCAATAAACAAGGTGTTTCATAAGAAATTATTTGTTTTTATGAGTTTACATATGTATCTGTGTGTGTGTGTGTGTGTGTGTGTGTTTTAAAGCAGAGGATATTTTTGTACCACTGCATCGGTTGTGTGTGTGTATTTGTGGCTGTGGTTTTTTGCCACTAAATCAATACAAATCAATACAAAATGCACGATGAGAGTCACACCTGGGGCACACGAGGAAGGCGCAGGCATCGCAGAAAAAGAGGCGGTGGACGGCGTAACAGGAGAAGCAGTTACTGGAGAAGGAGTTGACACAGCTGTGAAGTTTTGTGCAAGCTCCAAATCACCCAAGTCAATAGTTTCTGTGAATCAAATAACAAATAAACAATTTATTTTACATTAATATTTATAACAACTTTGCAGTATAAATGTCTATGAGTCACAACTTACCTAGAATTGATGAGGCCTCAAATGCTGCTGACTCGTCTGCAGCCTCCTCTGGGTCTTCTGTGTCGTCGTACACAGCTGCCTGGTTCTCCATGGAAGTGTCCAGATCTGTCCTGTCAGGCATGTTGCCACTGGTTTCACGTGGCGTGATGAATGGCTTCATGAAGGACATGACCGCCATGTACTTCCATTTGGTATTGCTGTCTGCTGCTGCACCACTGCGTTGTCTGTCTTTCTCCTTTTTCACTTCTTTCGCATATGTGTCCCTCAGACTCTTCCACCTTTTCTTGCATGAATCCACTAAACAAAAGCATTTAAAAACGTTAAACGTGGTGGCTATACTTTGTGTTAGTTGAAATCATTCTTATTTTTATCCATTTTGTGATGTAGTTTGAAGGTTATCATTGTTTGAACAAACTGTGAAATAAGGGGCAGATATAATAAGATTTCATCTTCTTTCTGCTCCCTTCATTTTATCCTACTTGTATTCTTGTATCTGATGAAAATGTCTTGTATTGTTCTTTTAAAATGAATGAATAAACATCAAATCAAATCACATCGGCTAGCAGAGCTTAAAGTGGCTAAACGTGAAACGTTCACAATTCAAAACTTACCCGCTATACCGAGTTCCTCACTGACACTCCGCCAGGCAAGGACCTTTTTAGTTCTGTCTCTGTACAGCAGACTTGACTGGTCGTACAAGACTTGTCGTGAACACACGGCAACAATCAATTTCTCTTCCATAATAGTACTGTACACGACTTCGTGTTTTTTTTTCTGTGTCCCACAAATAATACGTCACACAGTTGCGCAATACCGTCCCCTCGTTTCCGCGTCACATAGCGGACTCTCCTCCCCCCCTCTCTCCTCCCCCCGACTCTCCCTGATTGGTTGACACACCAACCAATCAGGGAGAGTTCAACGGCGTTTGAACGTTTGCACGGCGAAATCTTCAACATTTTTCAATGCGTGCTTTGGAGGCTGCCGCGGGTTCACGTGCACGGAAAACGCTCAAATGCCACTGCCAAAACGCTCAACATGCACGTGACGTGACGCCCGACGCCAAGATGCGCCTGGAGACGCGTCCCCCATTGACTTTGCATGTAAGCTGGACGCTCCTGCAGTTGAAACGCTGTTCGGTGTGATCACACCATGAGTTTGTTGTGGTCAATAAAAAAAACTGTCCAGACTAGGACCTGACTTCACTTTGTTGGATGTTTTTACCTGGATTATTGAGCATGAACTTTGACCTTTCAGACAGGTTTAAAAAATCTTTGAATACAGATGTAGGAAAGCAACAGAACAGTGCCTCTGTGCTTTACACAACTCCAGTGACTTTAAAGGACAACACCCACCATGTTTTCAAATTGCATTGCCATTAATATTTATTAGTTTATTTAAAAATAATACAGGAGCGTTTATTTATATTGTAGAGAAATAACGTTTAATGTGTTATTTCATGATTTATAGCAGATTTTAGCAGAAGCTCCAGGAAAAATCTGCTCCTCTCCATATATGGGCATTCACGTCACTAAAGTGACCGCCTTGGAGTTACAGGCGGAGTTATAATAACTCTGAGCGAGGAAAAAAAAAGCGAAGCATTTTTAAATATTCCCTAAAGCTGCCTGTTGATTAATCCTGCTGTCGCTCACTGATGTCTATCATATTCTGAGCGAGCATCCACGTAGACATACTAGTTTAATTCGCTTGATCGCGACAAATTCATTAATTTCCGCATCGGCTTTTTATTCTTTCCCCCCGTGACCAGACAGGTCGGGAGTACAGAAAAGGCAGCCGCGCAGCGGAGCTCTGCGCGCGTGCTCCCCGCAACAAGGCTGGGACGGAGCAGAGCCCTGAGTCGGCACGAATTCGGAACTTCAAAGGTGACCAGCGGAACGAGGAGCCAGAGACGCGCGGCTTGCTCCTCTGGGCAGAGTGAGAGCAGCAACGGTCCGCAGCGGTGTTATAAAATAAATAATAAATAAAACAGAGCGCTGGTCCATCTGTACACACAAATGCACCAGGAAATATGCAGTTTTAACTCCCACTCTCATAAACCTCCATGGAAACTCACTCCTGCCTTCTGCCTTCTGGGTGGAGACGTAACTGAAGTCACTTGACACTTCGGCACTCTTCGGCCGGGTTTCCGGATTCATTCGGGACTGTTTTTTTTTTTTTTAACCCTCGCCTGGCCCAAATGCAAAAATGAAAATAGACATCATATTAAACTACAGTAATTGTCAAATATGGTGAATTGTTACTGTCATGGTGGGTGTTGTCCTTTAACATGAGCACATTAACTAGTTGAAGGCGAAAGCATGGTTTACTTGGATTCTACAAAGCAGTTTGTGAGGGGCAATTGGAATTACCGTATTTTCCGCTGTACACGTCACTCCGCCCTATAAGTCGCATCAGTCCATATTTGTCTAATCCACCTTATTCCTGAAGCCTCTGCTGTAGAAACGAATGTGCATTTTACTTCCTGTCCGACACCGGAAGTGCCTGTATTCCATAGGCGGAGTATGGATCGCGGGTAAGTTATTTTCATTCATTTTATCGGAGCAAACACAGCTTTTGTTTAAACGGAACGTTTACTGAAATGTCCTACCGGGGTTCAGGTACCTGCTGTGCTGTTCGCGGCTGCACCAACAACCGGACCAAGCTAAATCTTTGGCTAAAACAACAGTGTTTTCAACACGGACCCAAAACAAAGAAAGAGTGTTCCTGTGAAAAGCGATATGGTTTCCATCGCCTACCTACAGATGACGACGTAAAAAGAAGGTGGCTGAAAAATCTGAATTTGAAGAGACCACCCAAAACGCTGTTTGTGTGCTCATTTCACTTCATTGATAAACGGCCGACAGAGGAAAACCCGCATCCTACTCTATGGCTGGGCTACGATAAACAACCGGAGAAGAAACGTCGGTTCCTCAGAAGGATTGAAAACAGTGTGATGAGAATGTCAGGTATGATGCATTAATAAGGAAAATCTTACTATTAATTTAAAATGTGTATCTTTGCGGGGCTTTCAGACATTGGCTGGGCTCTACGTCTGCTTTAAGATAAATAAGATCGTGTCCCTCCTCTTTTAACAAAACGACACCGACCTTATTGCTGTGTAAATACTGATATGCCTCTGCGCTTTTCAGATTTTTCATCGCTTCACCGTCAGAAGCAGCCGACTCAATGAAGTAGTTAAAGATACAACTGTACGTAATCTGCGGCCACTTTTTCATATCGTCCACCCATCCTTCGTCCGCAGCAGGGAGCGGTATGGTTATACTGTCCTTTCTTAGCTCTGTCAAGTGGTGTTCCCACATTTTTAATGAACTAAAACAACAAAGTTTGGACTGTCTTCAACTGTATTACTCGCATGTAAACAAACGGTGTTTCCGGTCAACCGGAAGTCGGGTGCACATTTCGCGCAAAGCGTCATGGGGCGTAGGAATAAGGTGGATATAGTGGAAAAATCCATAAATATGTTGCTTCGGCCTGTAAGTCGCAGGGCATGCAAATTATGCAAAAAAGGGTGAATTATAGGGTGGAAAATACAGTAGAGTGATTTGTTAAACAGAGTGGATTTGACAATTGTTTGATGAGTCAGATGGTAAATCTCACAGACATTCTTGTATTCTCCCCAACATATACTCATAGCTAATTATCTGTTCAGTCTGAACCCAGCAGGACTGACGATAAGCAAACTGTACACTCAGAACACAAAAATCCAGATAATAAAAAATGATCTGACTGGACTCTGAAATAAAGCCTCAGACTACAACCACTTTTATCATTACAAGAACAAGCTGCAGTTCACACAAGTTTCACAACCAGAGAAGATCAGTTTGAAATGTTTCTTTGTATAATAACTTTAGAGGCTTTTCTAAATAAAGTGCACAGAAAATAGAACAAGCTGAAATAATGTGCTGTGAACATCGGTAATGGAACACACTAATCTATGCCCATGTTTATGTTAATCTCAATACTGAACATACATTGGTTTGTATTAACTGACGTGGATGCAGAATTAAAAAAAATTGATTCTGTCGACAGATAATAATGGGAGCCCGAGAGTCTATTTAGCATCATAAAGAGAATGTGTTTCAGATTATTTTACTAACTTAAAGACTGCAAAAGAAACCACTGTCAACTGGTTAATACAGTACAGTATATCAGTGATTACAAACTGAAAAACAGCTGAATAAATAAATGTTTTTTTTAGAACTACTTAGTAACAACAGGTTGTATTCACTTGAATCTTGACACCTCCATCTACAAGTTAAATGGGGAG